>JAXCGZ010002822.1:0-2500 GCA_037179515.1 Halocaridina rubra | reverse complement strand
TATATATATATATATATATATATATATATATATATATATATATATATATATATATATATATATATATATATATATATATATATATATATATATATATATATATATATATATATATATATATATATATATATATATATATATATATATATATATATATATATATATATATATATATATATATATATATATATATATATATATATATATATATATATATATATATATATATATATATATATATATATATATATATATATATATATATATATATATATATATATATATATATATATATATATAATATATATATATATATATATATATATATATATATATATATATATATATATATATATATATATATATATATATATATATATATATATATATATATATATATATATAAATATATATATATATATATATATATATATATATATATATATATATATATATATATATATATATATATATATATATATATATATATATATATATATATATATATATATATATATATATATATATATATATATATATATATATATATATATATATATATATATATATATATATATATATATATATATATATATATATATATATATATATATATATATATATATATATATATATATATATATATATATATATATATATATATATATATATATATATATATATATATATATATATATATATATATATATATATATATATATATATATATATATATATATATATATATATATATTATATATATATATATATATATATATATATATATATATATATATATATATATATATATATATATATATAATATATATATATATATATATATATATATATATATATATATATATATATATATATATATATATATATATATATATATATATATATATATATATATATATATATATATATATATATATATATATATATATATATATATATATATATATATATATATATATATATATATATATATATATATATATATATATATATATATATATATATATATATATATATATATATATATATATATATATATATATATATATATATATATATATATATATATATATATATATATATATATATATATATATATATATATATATATATATATATATATATATATATATATATATATATATATATATATATATATATATATATATATATATATATATATATATATATATATATATATATATATATATATATATATATATATATATATATATATATATATATATATATATATATATATATATATATATATATATATATATATATATATATATATATATATATATATATATATATATATATATATATATATATATATATATATATATATATATATATATATATATATATATATATATATATATATATATATATATATATATATATATATATATATATATATATATATATATATATATATATATATATATATATATATATATATATATATATATATATATATATATATATATATATATATATATATATATATATATATATATATATATATATATATATATATATATATATATATATATATATATATATATATATATATATATATATATATATATATATATATATATATATATATATATATATATATATATATATATATATATATATATATATATATATATATATATATATATATATATATATATATATATATATATATATATATATATATATATATATATATATAATATATATATATATATATATATATATATATATATATATATATATATATATATATATATATATATATATATATATATATATATATATATATATATATATATATATATATATATATATATATATATATATATATATATATATATATATATATATATATATATATATATATATATATATATATATATATATATATATATATATATATATATATATATATATATATATATATATATATATATATATATATATATATATATATATATATATATATATATATATATATATATATATATATATATATATATATATATATATATATATATATATATATATATATATATATATATATATATATATATATATATATATATATATATATATATATATATATATATATATATATATATATATATATATATATATATATATATATATATATATATATATATATATATATATATATATATATATATATATATATATATATATATATATATATATATATATATATATATATATATATATATATATATATATATATATATATATATATATATATATATATATATATATATATATATATATATATATATATATATATATATTATATATATATATATATATATATATATATATATATATATATATATATATATATATATATATATATATATATATATATATATATATATTATATATATATATATATATATATATATATATATATATATATATATATATATATATATATATA
>JAXCGZ010002821.1:7500-34014 GCA_037179515.1 Halocaridina rubra | reverse complement strand
TTTCATGAAAGTTTACGTTGCTTGCTGTTATCTATAATGTTAAGGGTGTTTTTTTAACAGTGCAGGGAGGGTTTATACAGTACGTAAACGAAAAAATAATTTTAAATGAGTATGTATGTTACGTCATTATCACATTCACGGTAAGATTTCCTATCACTTTCATATAAATTTACGCTTGCATGCTGTTATCTATGAAGTAAAGGGTGGTATGTTAACAGTACAGGGACAGTTTATACAGTGTAAACGTAAAAATATATTAAAATATCTATGTACATATAGGCTGATCCTACTTCGCAGATTTCCTGGTTAGGGCCGGGTCCTGGAACTGAACTACCGCGATAAGTGAGGCAACACTGTATATATGCTAGCTCACGTAGCTGCGACCCCAATATATTGTACGCTATCGGACACTATTTTGCATGATGCAATACTGTGAGTTATACTGTACGTACGTATATCTAAATTTATGTTTTTTACTATTTTTTACTGTTTTATTATTCGTAGGCTGGGAAATAAATTTTTTTTATCAATTAAATAATGAAATTTTTTTTTTCTTCAATAAAAAAATGAAAATACTGAAAAATTTTATTTTTTCAATATTTTAATATTTTTGCGTATACCCAAAAAATAAAATAATAATTTGCCAAAACAAAAAACCGCAGTACAGTGTAGACGCGAACCAAGAAATGCGATACAGCGGGGGATCACTGTATGTATATATATATATATATATATATATATATATATATATATATATATATATATATATATATATATATATATATATATATATATATATATATATATTATTCCTCAATTTACGAACGAGTTAAGTTCTAGAAGTCCGTTCATAAGTAGAAATGTTTGTAAGCTGTAGTTAGGTGAAACAAAAAGAATTGTATATTACATTCATATGCAGCCCTGTACAACAATTAGGCTAAGGACGCTTGTCTATTACATAAAACATAAAGTATACAGTATAACTGAATTTTAATACAGTTATAATAATGTAATAATACAGTACAGTATAGTAATACATATGTCTTGAATATATTTCAAGACAGTTTATTTCTGTGTACATTATGTAAGTGTTGTTTTGCATAAAAGTTTCGTTTATTGTAACATAAGTGCATGTATGTGTAATTTTAATCTTAGTATGTATACCTGTTCATTTCTATCAGTATACACATATATTTGTATGTATAATGTGTAGTTTATTATGGAGGCTGGGTGTAGAAGACCTGGAGAAAGGACTGTGCGTCGCTAATGGATTTTAGCCATTAACCTTTCACCTCCTTGATAACGCTTATTATATCACCTGTTTGTACAAAGAACCGTTGTAAGCAAGTCATAACTCAAGTTAGTCCTAGTACCAAGGACTCGCACAAACGACGGGAGTTTTGTGCGACTTTCTTACAAAAACTTAGTGGATCTCGTGAGATGCTATGAGACACTCATATTTGTGACGAGATTTTAATGCGTGAAAGCAGTCATAATTAATATATTTTAAATACATTGGTTACCGTGATTATTGACGGTGCATATATGTTTAATAATGAGTAATTAGTTGTCCTCATGAGATACGATGAGACACTCAAGTAGACGAATGTGGTAGAGATCCATTGATCAAAAGATAGTCGAGTTTGATTCGGAGTCCCATGATTGCTGACGACATCTGGGTTTTCCGGATAGATGAGTACAGATTTAACTTATTTCTAACAATGTTTATAACTACGTGTGAGGAACAGAATGAGCTCGTTTAATAGAACACTCATAGGTAGAATGTATGTTGGAAAATTTATTATTCTGTATGAGGGAGTTTTAATTTAAGGTGAGGAGAGTTTATTTAATAATTCACGTATCAACAGTTCATAAACCCCCTTATATAAAATATTTGTATGTACGTCTATGCATGTAATACATGGAGAGTTAATGGGTAGGTTTTTTGTTCGTAACTCGGTTGTTTGTAAGTATATATATATATATATATATATATATATATATATATATATATATATATATATATATATATATATATATATATATATATATTATATTATATATATATATATATATATATATATATATATATATATATATATATATATATATATATATATATATATATATATATATATATATATAAACTTCTCCTTATAAACTTCTCACAAAGTTTATAAGGAGAAATACTCTCGTATGGGAAGCTTTAATGCTTTTCTCTTGAGAAATCACTTTTGATATTGCATGCAAAAGCATTAACATTACTGGGAATTTCTTTTTTCTTTGTTTTATTGAGCAAATGTTAGACTCATATTTCCCTCGTTCTCGCACCACTTTGGATGTTGACATAGTTTTCAATTTGTCTATGGCATCTAATTTTTGCAGAAAATGTAACACTGCTCCCACCTTCTTGGGTTTTTCCTCACTGCCCTTAGCACTTAATTTTTTAGTGATATTTCACACAAGGGCACACAAATATGTGGCACAATGAATAAATTTAAGGCAACACACGTAATGAGAGTCAAACAATGATTGACTCACGTGGAATGCCATCATTCTCCTCAGTCACTTGGCCGCCATGCTGACTGGCGAGCAAGTGAAAATCGTATTGTACATTTCACGTTTCTTCTACTTACTAAAGATTTTCTTATTATTTATTTAGTTAATATTTTCAATTTGCATATGGTTAAAAATGCATAAGTTTATTTCTTATAAAATTTGGGATGACTATATAATCTTCCTCTTTCTCTGTGAAAGAATATATTATAAAGGACTGTGTTGTCATGACAGAGTAATCTTCTGTGACTCAGCCTTCGTCTACATTCCTATACACACTACTTATAGAAATATAATTCTTTAGATTCTTCCCATTTATGTAAAAGCTCTATTCCCAAAACTATCCTCTATAACATGTGTATGATAGGCATTATTCCCTTCTGCTTTTCCAAAGAATTGAATGTACATAGAAGCATACTATGCAAATAAACAGGTAAAACACCAAAGTTTTTGGAAGTAGAATTATTAAAATTAGTTTTCATGCTCCAGGCAAGCTAGCATCTAGTGGTTATGGGGTTCCTCTTACAAGACTGGAGCATCTCATACTGACATAAACTACGTCTATATTAATAAACAAATATTCCATAATGATACAAGAGTTGCCTTTCCATCCTGTAGAAGATACCCTCTCTCACACTTTGGCACTTGCTCACCTGCCAAACAGTGTTATAACTACACCATCTTGCATCCAGGTATAAATTCCAGATCATTTGACAACTCAGTCTAATTTCTGACTGACTTACCAAACAAGTCAATTAAACTGATGATGGTCAGTGATGGCTGCAAAAGTCTAGAGAATATGAAATATTCCTATTATCAATATTTGATATGTATGTCTGTGCTTTCTTTGAGACTTGTGATAAAACAATGTGTAAATATTATAATGCTTTAACTGCTATAAAACTCAACAGAACAGTTCACATACTCGAGACAAAAAAATACTTCACCTCATCCTCCAGCCACTGATCATATTGTGGAGACCACATTTTGTGCATATGCCCAATAAAAGGAATTGTTGGTGGAGATTTCACGCCCCTGGCAGCCCAGTAATTGTGGCGATATCTTGAGTACAGCCATGCTGAGACAATTGTCAATAAAATCAATGACAATGTTATGAATTCCATTCTGCAATATATAAACATGTTGTTAGTATATCATATAAGAACATGAAAACCTCGCAAGCATAGACAATAAATGTTAAATTATGTCCTCCCTGTATGATATTCCTGTAAGATAATAATGACAATGGGTTTCTTATAAAGAAAAAAATATAGGATAGAGGTTTTCAATAGCAGATTTGCTCACCCCTTGAAAGTTGCTATGGAAGATGCTTCTAATATCAGTGTACAAGGGGGTCCTTGCTTAACGTCAGGGTTCCTTTCCTGACAGCTGACTTAAGTCGGATTTTGACGTGAGTCGGAAAAGACCTAAATTCGAACCTAGGTCCCCTAACCTAAATAAAAATAAATCCACTAAAACATTGGAAAATATTATAAGTTCCTCATCAATGATAAAAAATACTAATACTAAACTTAATAGTATTGCTTACCTTTATACTGTATCAATAGTAAATTTACAGTACAGTGCATCATTGCTTACCTTTACTCATGTGGTTGGCTTGCACACTGGACGGGGCATTGCAAGGGAGGGAGAGACTGGCTTATTGGGAGGTAGAAACTGGAGAGGCAGATGCTGAGGGGACTGGGGCAGGTGAGTTTGGAGAGGCAAAAAGAACATAATGGAGGTATTGGGACAAGGTGAGTCTATAGAGGTAAAGGGCACAGAATATTATGGTGGGGGCTCTACCTTGACGAAGAATTGGTCAAGGCGAGTCTGGAAGAATGCCCTCTTCTCATATATTTCCTTGTAACACTGCAGGGCATCATTGATCCCTCTTTCAACTTTATTGTACCTGGCAATGTTGGGGGCAAACATTTCTTCCAATTCCTCCGTTGTGAATCTCTTGGGCTCTGGACTTGGCAGTTCTTCCTCCTCTTCAATTATCTGTTTTTCCAGTTGAATGAGGTCCTCATTAGAGACCTCGCCATGAGATTCCAAGAGCTCTTTTATAACATCAGCCTCCACCTCTAACTTGAGATCCTTAATCATGACAACTACGTTCTTGGTTACAGCCTCAACTGTCTCCTCAAAACCTCGGAAGTCATTCACAAAATAGGGCAGGTTTCTTTACATACCCCATTCAAGTTGGTCTGCATCACAACCTCCCAAGCATCAGCAATATTCTTCACAGCATGAAGAATATTGTACGACTTCCAGAATTCCTTGAGAGTTAAGTTCGTGTCCCTCTCAGTTGCCCTGAGAATCATAGCGATTGTTCTTCAGAGGTAATAGGCTCTGAAAGAGGCAATGGCCCCCTGATCCATTGGCTGTACTAGGGAAGTGGTATTAGGTGGAGGGTAAACCACCTTTTACATTAGGATGAAAGTCATCCAAATTGGCAGGGTGACGGATTAGCAACACCTTAAAGGGCAGACCATTAGAATACAGTACCTCTCCGGTTCAGAGATAAAATGGTTGCTGAACTAGTCCTCAAATATTTTAAGGGTTATCAAGCCTTCTTGTTTGACTTTCAGATGACTGGCATTCGGCCTTTCCAAGCACCCTTAAGTGCCTTAGGTTTTCTGCCAAATAAACCAACGAGGGCTTCAGCTTACAGTCTCCAGTAGCATTGACCCCCAAAAGCAAAATCAGTCTCTCCTTGCTGATTTTATGGCCTGATGCTGTCTTCTCCTCCTTGGCGATGTATGTACGACTAAGCATATGCTTCCAGAATAAGCCCGTCTCATCAATGTTAAATTCCTGTTCAGCACGGTAACCCCCTTCCCTTATAATCTCAGCCAAAGCAATAGGAAACATTTTTGCTGCTTCCTCATCACCACTAGCAGCTTCCCCTTGCACTCTTATATTATAATAATTACCATGAGCCTTAAAACGATTAAATCAACCCTTACTAGCTACAAACTCCTCACCTGCCCTGCTTTCCCCCTTTTCTCTTTTCAAACAATATTTTAGCCTTTTCCTGAATAAGCATAAGGCATATTGGCATACGCCATCGATTTGGGTCTTCAAGTCAAAGCAAGTGCAAAATCTCCATCTCAACCATGAGGCGATTATGCTGCCTAGGGATCACAATAGACATCATAGGAGTCGAACCTTTCACGTGGTCACGGATGCGATCTTTGTCTTTGATGATCGTGGCCACGGTTGTATGGGCTAATCCGAGTTTGCTGCCAATATTCGTAGAAGATTCTCCCTTTTCAACACAATTTACTACTTCAATTTTAATTTCCATGGTAATGGCTTTTTTATTCTTCGTAGCACTGCCATCAGAACTATCACTAACACCCTTGGGAGGCATAGAAATGTCAGTAACGAGCGAACAAAACAAAAGAGCAGATAAAACACTGGGCACAGTGTGGCAGGCGGGAATAAACTGAGCGGTGGTTCTTCCTCTTCTAATGCCTCGTCACACCGTATTCTTACACAATGCTCAACAGACTATTTCAAATAAAACTGTATTTAATTCTGTGTTTGTTTTTTAAATTCAATATAATCCTTCAATATAACCAAATATATATACAAATAAATAAATAAAGCCATTAACTCAATAAATACGAATACTGTACAGCTGTGCTGCTAGCTGTGTTTTCGTGTGTATTTCATATAAAATTGAATTTACAGCTTTTTTTTTCTAAATTCAATATAATCCTTCAGTATAACCAAATATATATATGAAAAAAAAAATAAAGCCATCAACTTGATAAATATGAATACAACAGTGCTGCTGGCTGTGTATCATCCGCCACGCTCACAAAATATTCGGCGTGCGTAGTTTGAATTTACCAGACCAGCCAGGTAGGTCGAAATATTAATTTATTAATAATTCATTAATTACTATTGGCCTCTGATGTAACGGCAAAACGATGTGACTCGGAACGATGTTATACAAGGACCCCTATACTCTTTATCACCACATATACAGAGCAGAGAAGAGAGAGTGCAGGAGATAGTTGGAATGGAGAGCGATTGTGTATATGGGGGAGGGTTGCAATGGAGAGTCACTGACAAGCAGAATAGAATAAGCTCTCTCCTGTACACCAATAGCCTCTTGTAGTATTTGTAGTTAGTATCGCTAATACTGGTCGCACAATGCATTTTTCTTTCATACTGTAGTTGCACAATGGCTATAGCACTCTTCGAGAAGTGACAAATCCAGCACTCGAACCCACTGTGGGACATTTGGAAGGGCATCCAGCTTAACTTACTAGCTCCAACATGTCTCTGTCCATCCCCAATAGAGATAAATAGTAACACAAAATAGAAAACAACAGCAGTAGCAGTTTACTTGACATGACAGTATATTTGGTTACAAGTTCTTGAAGCTTTTACCCACTTTCTCCCTCTTGGAAGAGGCTAAGAATACCTACTTTCTTCCTCTTTTAAGAGGCTAAGAATACATTTTATTGTAGTCACCGTGGCTCAAGCGGTAGCGTCCGCGACTCTGAGGCGTCAGGTCGAGGGTTCGCGCCCCGTCACGGTCTGAGGTTAGCAAGGGCATGCACTCAGGGTAACGATTACATCTGCCAAAACAAGTCCTTCGCAAAAAGGCAACCGTCCTAGCCCTTGGTTGAAAAGGGAGTCCGTGACATAAAACCGGAACAAACAAACAAGCAAGAATACATTTTATTAGCAATAAATATTGCTTCTAAATTTCATAAAAATTCTGAAGACAAGTAAACACTCAGAACATCATGAAAGGAATCTTGAGTGAACATTTGTTACGAACACTGGTGTCCATTTTTTTTTCTTCATCGAATTATCTTTGGTGCATATTCAGTGTATGACATTTACTGATTAAATATTCCCCTTCTGCAGTCTCTCTCTCTCTCTCTCTCTCTCTCTCTCTCTCTCTCTCTCTCTCTCTCTCTCTCTCTCTCTCTCTCTCTCTCTCTCTCTCTCTCTCTCTCTCTCTCTCTCTCTCACACACACACACACACACACACACACACACACACCAAGGAACCAGAATAGGCTAGAAGTTTATGAGGAAAGTCATATAGGTACTATTGAAGTCAAACTCAATTGTTAACATGGCACGGGAGAGAAAATGTAGAATTTTGATTATGGGAGATTTTAATCATAAAGAGATAGATTGGATAAATCTTGACCCACACAGTGGTGAGGACTCATTCGGGGCAAGATTCCTAGATTGCGTACAAGGGAATTTCCTACACCAACATGTAATGAAACCATCGAGGGCCAGGGGTGGGGATGAGCCATCACTACTTGATCTAGTATTCACAGATAATGTGTTGGATATTGAAAAAATTGAGTATAAACCACCAATTGGAAAGAGTGCCCACTGTGTGTTGTTGATGGAGTATATCATTGAAGATATTCTGCCTGAGAGTAGAGGCACTGAGGACATGAGGAGGAATTATCCGAAAGGAGATTACATCAAAATGAATGAGCTTTTTGCAGTTATTGACTGGAGAACCTTATTTTACAACAAATCTGTACAAGAAATGTATGACATCTTTTGTGAGAAATATGGGAAGATAGTAGATTGCTGCATACATGTCACCAAAGTAGGTGTAATTCATGCCAGAGAGAAATGGTTCGATAATGAGTGTAAAAGAGCAAAGGAGTGGAGAGACAAATGCTGGAAAAGATATAGGAGGACAAAAAACATAAATGCCTGGCAAACCTACGAAAGAGCAAGAAATGACTACCTAAGTAAAAGGAGAGAGACTATGAGAGGGACATCACCAGGAAGGCTAAAGAAAAGGGAAGGAGGGATACGGCTCTGAACTATAGACCAGTTTCCTTGACCAGCATAGTTTGCAAAGTTATGGAGAAACAACTAAGGAAACATATCTCTCTTCACTTGGAATCCTTCAACTTTTTGTCAGTGAGGCAACATGGCTTCAAAGAAGGTAGATCAACAGTAACAAACTTATTAGAATTTTATGATGAGGTAAGCTGAATCTTACAGGAAAGAGAGGGCTGGGCAGATTGCATATTCCTAGACTTCCAGAAAGCGTTTGACACCGTTCCACATGAGAGACTTATTAGGAAGCTGCAAGCAATGGCTAGAATAGGTGGAAATGTCTTGGAATGGATAAAAACTTACTTAGAAGGAAGGGAACAGAGGGTTAGAGTAAGACACTCAGTGTCTGAATGGAGAAGAGTTAGTAGTGGTGTCCAACAGGGTTCAGTTTTAGGGCCACTTTTGTTCCTTGTATATGTAAATGACCTACCAGAGTCTGTAAATTCATTCATGAATATGTTTGCAGATGATGCAAAGATTGTGAAGAAAGTAAAAAACGAGAACAACGGTAGAGAACTTCATGAAGATCTAAGTAGTCTGCATGAGTGGTCAGAAAAGTGGCTAATGAAATTCAATACTTCAAAATGTAAGGTAATGAGAATGGGTACAAGTGCAAGAAGGCCCAAGCTTGACTACTCGGTGGCTGGAGTACAACTTCAAGAGACAGAAAATGAGAGAGATCTAGGAGTAAACATACTGGCAGATTTGTCTTCAGAAATACATATAAATGGCATATTAAGGGCATCATATGCATTCTTATCAAATGTAAGGGTAGCCTTCAGGCACATGGACAAGGAAATGTTCAGAAATATTTATGTAACCTATATGAGGCCAAAACTCGAATATGCAGCCCCCTTTTGGAATCCACACTTGAAAAAGCACATAGCTAAGTTTGAAAAAGTTCAAAGACATGCCACGAAACTGGTGCCAGAAATACGCAATCTCAGCTATGATGAGAGGCTGAGGGAATTAGACTTACCATCACTCGAAGCTAGAAGATTGAGGGGGGGATATGGTGACAGTCTTTAAGTTCCTTCATGGTTATGATAGGGTGGATAAGGATCGATATTTTGATATGGCTGGCTCTATAACTAGAGGTCATAGTTTGAAGCTTCGTAAGAAAACTTCTTTGCAGGATGTAAGGAAATACTTTTTCAGTGTAAGAGTAGTTGATAATTGGAATTGGCTTAGCGAGGAGGTAGTTAATGCTATCTCAATCCATAGTTTTATGGACAGGTATGATAAGTATCACTAAGTATAAAATGGAACCGATGAGGAGACGGGAAGATACGAGCTTTGGGCTCTTTCCCGTAAACACAATTAGGTAATTACACACTCGCACAAAATAGTATATATATATATATATATATATATATATATATATATATATATATATATATATATATATATATATATATATATATATATATATATATATATATGTGTGTGTGTGTGTGTGTGTGTGTGTGTAACTTGGAATTCATATTCAAACGTCAGAGTGTGAACTTTTTGTCAACTTTCTTACACCAGTACACTGCTGGCCACGCTTGATATATATATATATATATATATATATATATATATATATATATATATATATATATATATATATATATATATATATATGAAACCATCGAGGGCCAGGGGTGGGGATGAGCCATCACTACTTGATCTAGTATTCACAGATAATGTGTTGGATATTGAAAAAATTGAGTATAAACCACCAATTGGAAAGAGTGCCCACTGTGTGTTGTTGATGGAGTATATCATTGAAGATATTCTGCCTGAGAGTAGAGGCACTGAGGACATGAGGAGGAATTATCCGAAAGGAGATTACATCAAAATGAATGAGCTTTTTGCAGTTATTGACTGGAGAACCTTATTTTACAACAAATCTGTACAAGAAATGTATGATATCTTTTGTGAGAAATATGGGAAGATAGTAGATTGCTGCATACATGTCACCAAAGTAGGTGTAATTCATGCCAGAGAGAAATGGTTCGATAATGAGTGTAAAAGAGCAAAGGAGTGGAGAGACAAATGCTGGAAAAGATATAGGAGGACAAAAAACATAAATGCCTGGCAAACCTATATATATATATATATATATATATATATATATATATATATATATATATATATATATATATATATATATATATATATATATATATATATATATATATATATATATATATATATATAATCATGTATCAAGCGTGGTCAGTAGTCTTTCGGTTTATGGATTTGGCAAAACATTTCACAAACTGACGTGTAAATATTATTTTAAACTTATAATTTAAAAATTGGCTTTGGACATGTTTTCCTTGTCTCAATATCGCATCATTTGAGGATAGTATTGCCAAAAAAAAAAAAAAATTATTTGCCCTATTTTTCATTGCTGACTGGTGATGTTTTTCTCCAAGGAAACGTTGAAAAAAAAACCTACTCCATTAACAGTTTTATCATGAATATATTTATTTTTCTTCACCAGTACATCATCATCATCATTATCTTATTACTATTGCTGTTATTATTATTATTATTAATGATAATAAGTGTAGGAGGGAAATATGGCAACCCTTTATCCCCAAGGAGTTAAGAGGTATGTTTTGATCTGGGTAAATGCGTGTTTCTTGGTTCTGGCACCCCCGTTACAAGAGTGAATGGAGTCATGTATATGTACATATGTATTATTATTATTATTATTATTATTATTATTTAGGAAGAAACGAATCCTTGTGGATACAATAAGCAAAATTCGACTTTCCATTCAAATTTGCAGATCAATATTGGGATTATTAAACAATAGGAATTGCATAACATTATTATAAACCCCTGAGGAAGGACTTAGCAATAAAAACCAGAAGTTATGAGCCGTACTTACATTGGGCCTCCCTTAGTCCGGAGCTTCCCTGTCACGCCTCGCAACGAAATGTAGACTAACCTTGAAAATCCTTTAACTGCGGCATTCATACATATCCCTAACTCTCAATCCAAGGCAGTGTCAGTGTTACCAGTTTGGATATTTTTTTACCACTTCTTACTTGCATTGAATCAAACTCATTTGCAGATGCGATAGGGAATTTATTTTTATATTGTTTAACCCTTTGGATATGAGAAAATTCGCATCCATTGCCAGTTGAAGAATTCCTAGGTGTTTCACTAAAAGAAAGGAATAATAATAATAATAATAATAATAATTATTATTATTATTATTATTATTATTATTATTATATACCATACTGTAGAACGGGTCATTATGGACCCCGTACTTGCAAAGTCATTGTTACTTGGCATTTATCCGTTTTCATTGTTGTCAAGTATGAATGTTGGAAAAATGTCGTACAGGACCGACTTATGTACGGTATATGCTTTGATTTCAATAATACGTACGCAAAGCATGAAATAAAAATTTGCAGTCCACTGTGAAATTGACTCAGAAAATGTGGAAAAATTAAGAAGTATAAAGAGCAATCAACTGATATAATTGAACAATTCATATATGTTAAACAGTGTTTTGGTTATTGTAAGAGGCCATCTTTTTTTGACCTACCATCGTGAAAAGTCACTTTTAAGCATATCAATTCTTTTAATAATAATAATAATAATAATAATAATCCTTTTTTGTTGATCAGTCATCCTGAAAAGTCACTTTATAATAATAATAATAATAATAATAATAATAATAATAATAATAATAATAATAATAATTTTTTGTTGATCAGTCATCGTGAAAAGTAACTTTTTAATTGTTATAATAATAATAATAATAATAATAATAATAATAATAATAATAATAATAATAATAATAATCCTTTTTTGTTGATTAGTCATGGTGAAATGTCACTTTCTAATAATAATAATAATAATAATCCTTTTTTATTGATTAATCATCGTGGTCACTTTATAATAATAATGATAATAATAATAATAATAATAATTAGTAGTAGTAGTAGTCACCGTGGCTCAAGCGGTAGCGTCCGCGACTCTGAGGCGCCAGTTCGAGGGTTCGCGCCCCGTCACGGTCTGAGGTTAGCATGCACTCAGGGTAACGATTACATCTGCCAAAACAAGTCCTTTGCAAGAAGGCAATCGTCCTAGCCCTTGGTAGAAAAGGGAGTCCGTGACATAAAACTGGAGAGATTAATAATAATAATAATAATAATACTTTTTGTCGATCAGTCATCATTGAAAGTAACATTTTAATAATAATAATAATAATAATAATAATAATAATGTCAGCTGTATTCACTTGATAATTGACGTATTAATATATACGAACTTAGTCACGAAGGTTTTCCACATGTTCTCGATTTAATTCTTATTCACAATTTTTCGACGTTCTCGGGCAATTAAATGAACTCGCTTAGAATTAGAATAATTATGTAGTAAAAGGTTTAATTCTGAAGCTCTTCTCTTGTTTTTATGGAACGTCTGTTTGCAATTAGCCTATTGGAGGCTGGTGTTTGTTTTTCGCCCAAAGTTTTTGCCACACTGCTTATCCAAACTTAAAAGCAACATTTTTTTTCCCTCCCACAGCTCCCTGATTAATTATACTGAATATTAAAGGTCATATTTATGAGACGTATTATGTAGCATGAATGTCATGCTACATGTGAAGGTAGAAGTTAGAACAAACGGTTTGACATATACATGAGCTACGGATGGCGTACTAGTAGCCCAACTGGGTGGTGTAGTTCAATTATGTCCGGAACGACAACCACAATGTTGTGCAGGTTGACTTCAACCTTCATTTTACTTCATGATTATATGCATTTTGAGAGGCCATAGACTGTGTTTCTTTACCGAATGCCTATATAATTGCTTCGTAACCATGGAGATTTTTTTTCTTTTTTTATAGATGTTGATGGTATGTCTGTGCACACTTTCAAATCATATTCAGGTTACAGAACTGCCCACTGTACAGTTGCCCCGCACAATTACCCACGACAATTGCCACCACCAGAGACAACTACCTCATAATATAATTACCTCATTGATTCTTCACTAAGGAGTATTGGTCAATAATAAGATTCAGGTTAGTTAGAACTTGCATTTAGGTTATATTAATATCAGGAATAAGAAATATCCGGAGCAATTGTCTTATTGGGGGCTGTTGTCCATTAGAGAGGATAAGCGAGATTAACACCTTGTATGCAAATTTAATCATTCTTTTAAGAGCAGAGGAAGAAGAGGATTGTGATAAAGTCTCTCTCTCTCTCTCTCTCTCTGACATAATACTGTACATAAAAACTTAGATGGTGCTCACTGGTAGAAACATGATATGATGCGTTACAGACTTTAACTCATGGTGGTGGTGTTTTTGTGTTAATAGTAATAATAATAATAATAATGATGATGATGATTATTATTATTATTATTATTATTATTATTATTATTATTATTATTATTATTATTGACCCAGCCACTGAGGGGGGCAAGCCAGCCTCAACTTGGTGCCGGTCCCAAGCCCGGGTAGATGGGGAGGGTTGGTGGCAGGAAGGGCATCCGGCCATAAAAATTTTGCCAAAACCAAAATATGGCCAGTACAGATAACTGGCCAGAAACATCGACCCCACAGAAAAGTGGGAAAAGATGTAGACGAAGAAGAAGATTATTATTATTATTATTATTATTATTATTATTATTATTATTATTATTATTATTATTATTATTATTATTATTATTCAGGAACAGAGCTGGAAGAGAGGCATTTGTGTGACCTATCCTGGCGTATCTTGTCGAATTTGCTTTGTTTTAGGGATTACGACTGGAATAAAGATAAATATAAAATAGATTTGCAGTGCTCCGTTGCAGTTAGTTCCGTGGGCGTAACGTTGGCAGCAAGTTGCCTTTTTTTTCTGGTCTTTCGTAATGGGTTTTACTTATCACTGGTATGCTTGTCTAATACTCATGTGACGTACATATCAGCTAAACATAGGCTTATGCGTTAAGTTACTATTACGTCGTTATTGATAAACAGTCATTATTGGTTTGTTATCTATACTCGTAAAAATATAAAGTTTTCATCTCAAGAATTATTTTATTATATAACGATTTATAAAGAATCTCTATTTGTAATGGGAAATATTTGTGATGCATACATACAATAAGTATTTATTAGAACATGCTTTGTTTTATTTCTTGAACAGTATTTATTTTTATAGTTTTTATAAGTAAAAAAAAAACATTTTCACTGTGAAATTTATTTGATTTCATGAGCGTCTAAAATTTGGTGAATGTTTAGTCTCACACCCCCAGTCAGATTATTTCACCGACATATACGAAAAATATTTATAAATAATAATATTGCAGTTTCCGTTCTCTTAGGAATGTGTTAAGTGTATTATTTTTATTTCGATCGTTGGGAAATTAAACTTGCACCTCCCCCCCAAGAAAAGTAATGTTAGCTGTAAGTTTTTCCGTGTTCATTATTTTTATTCCAATATCTTATGTAAGGGAAGATAAGTAAATCGTGGTTTTATGCCCAACCCAGATAAATGATTTACAATAGGATATTAAATTGTTGAGTCATGTATATAAATCTCTCTCTCTCTCTCTCTCTCTCTCTCTCTCTCTCTCTCTCTCTCTCTCTCTCTCTCTCTCTCTCTCTCTCTCTCTCTCTCTCTCTATGAATTCATGGAGTTATATGACCTATGTAGGCCAGTGAAATTTCCTAACCCTTGCCTATACTGTATTTGGATTTGTAAAGAAAACTAACCCAAGGGTTGCTCGAGGGTTATGAGTATTTGCTACGCAAGTCATCTAACCTAACCTAACAAAACCTAACCTTGTTTATGAAAGCTGTTGGTAGGACATTTTGATTCATATCAAAAGCCAAATTGTATTATGACACTCGTATATAAATTTCTCGCTTCTAATGGTCTCTGCCGAACCTGCTGGGTTGACGAGGATTACATCGCATGAGTGACACCTACTACCCCTTTCCTCAGCCTTGTGGGGGTCTGGCTAAGTCAGTGATTCTCAACCTGGAGGCCATGGGAAGACTTTAAGGGGGGCCACGGCGTTATTTTTACCCGATGATTAAAAGGTTATTACCGACATGTCCAGTCAGCCTTGAAATAAAATAAGGCCATTCCCTTCGTATGCGTTTTATTTTTCAACAATATTTTTAGGGGGCCGCGGGAGTAAGGGAGCCCATTAACATGTTTAAAATTCCTGAAAGGGACAAAGGGTTTGAATAAGGTTGAGAACCACTGGGCTAAGCGAAACTGTACGAGGTACCTTTGAGGTTTATACTTATTTCGTACATATTTTGAGTCATAACAACAAAACAAAACTAGTCTATATTCAGTAACGTTATTTTATTTTCATTTTTTTTTGGGGGGGTAAGGGCTGCAGTTGTATGTGTGTATGTAATTACCTAATTGTATGTATGTGTGTGTACATATGTATGTAAACACAGTAAACCGTCATCTTTATCGCCTTCAACGTTGTACAGCACAAAGGGTGTTTGTTGAATTTCCGTCACTCATTTTTTTCCTGTGGCTTCACCTCGATAGTTATCCAATCATCTCCATCCATGCATCTGTCTAATAGTTCTCATAGTAGGTCTGGGTCTTCCACTTCCTCTGGTACCCTGAGGAGCCCTTTTGACACTGTCATGTACTAGCCTACCTGGGGTGGTGTGAAAGACATGTTTAAAAAAGTGGCGATGACATTGGTGGTGATTTCGGCACACTTGCCACAATGTGGGAGAAGGTCACTGAGCTATGGTGGAAAAAAATAAATAAATTAAAACAAATGAAATACACCAATGGATGTGTTGCATGAGCATATAATGACGTATAGAGCTTCACTCTATACAATAAAGCTGAATAACACCTGGATGACATTAAAGTTGTATTCTTAATTATAATTGTAGGTAGCATTTAACAGATATGCATCGTTCATTTAAATGGATTTATTAGGACTAAGCTTATTTTACACCTCAAAGCTCCCTATCTACAACTCACAGTTCCCCGCCCCCTTAGGGGAAACTTCTAAGAGATCTTAGTTCTACCCAAAGCAAGTTCTAACTTCTAACTGACTCTGTGAACGACTGACCCTTAATGTCTTGTATTACCAAGATGGTAGGGCGTGGCAGCTCAGACAGCCTGCCAATAGGCTTCTAGCTGGAGGAACTCTCCTCCCTTTTGGGGTGGGGCTAATTAAGCAGGCCTATTGGGCAGAAGGTGGTGTTAAGCAGGCCTATTGGGTAACAAGGAGAGCCTGTATGAGTACTTTCCCAAGGGCATGTACAGTCGTACATGTGGATGTTTGTGGTGGGAATCTGAAACTGATTAAGCAATTTTGACGTCTATCGGCTCTTGGTGCCTCTGTGAGAGGCCTAAAGGCATAACAGTACAGTATATCTAGTTGTCACAACACATCCAGCCCAGAAAATACATGTTGAATATCGGTTACAACACTTGACTTTCCTTAGGACAGTAAGTTGCTCATTCTAATTATATAAAAGTTTGAAATTGGTTTTGAACTTGAGTTATGTGTAATATTTTTTTATCATTCGTCTTTTTTTCTTTTTCTTTCATGCAGAAATAGAAAGAAAAATAAATGGTTTAATAAGTATGTAAATTTATATGGATGAAACATGAGAATTTTTGCATCCATGATAAAAAATTAAAGTGAATGAGAGACATTAAAAACAACTTTATCTGTATATTTTATAACCATTAGCACTTTGCAAGAGATTTACAGAGCATGTTGCTGTTTAGCGGAAGCTTCACATCTAGAATATAAAAATAAACATGTGCATTTGTAATATATTGTATAGAGATGACTATTACTTATACATATTTACATTTATAACACTCATGTTATTATATTGTTTTCTGATCTCTCCAGTGGATACTGTGCATAAGACCTTTTCTCTTATTGTGGATCTTAATCATTACTTTTGCTTCAGAGAACTAGAAAACTATATTATAATTTCCAACACAAACTAAAAAAGAATAGAGGTAATTTGAAGGATACATATTATCGCAGTTTACATTTCAAGTGCACATATTAATGTTATTTTCATCGTACAACATTTCTTAGTTATTACCCATAAATGGTTGGCAGGAAACTACAGTTTATATCTGGCAATTTTGCCCTTGTCATGGTATTTTTTGATTACAGTCTTTGGTATCATAATTGATGGGTACGTTTTACTTTATAAGGTTTAAGTGCTTTTTACTGATAGTATTTTTTTTCTGGGCAAGAGATGAGACAATAGTGTCTTCATACAAGGAATTTAGGATAATTTATTTTTTCATTCTACACTGAGGTTTTTTTTTTTTTAATTGTATCGTTAATGCCACCCAGGATTCACCTCGAGAGATTAATTGGTACATGTCCTGAAACCTGTTGAAGAAGTTTCTTTAAAGAAAATATGTTGCTCCTTTTAGTCATCACTATTTCCAACCTTACTCTGCATAACTTTGAACACCTTCATAATATCATCGGAAACATATGACTTGTATCTGAGAGCCTGAGTCTCCATAGCACATGTATTTATCAAACTTGATACATGTTTTATATGCATATTGTCACTTACATACAGATCCATGAATTCTGCAAGATCCCAAAAATATCTCTCGGCTCTGTCTGGGTACAATCTCTCCACCGTCACGGTGAAGGTCTTGATAAGGTTCACAACGTGTGGTTGCCATATTTTATTTACCAGACGCTGCAGTAACGCTGGACTGGTTTTTGCTCTGGAAGCATGGGCCAGTACCTTTATTCCCAGGAAGAGTTCGTCGTCAGACACGACATCCTGGATTAGCATTGCATCGAAATCAGGTCCGAGAAGCTTCGTAACAGCATCTTCCGGAGCCATGATGAGTAAGCCGCTTAGGGACATTACCCAGTTAGAATTTTTTCTTGTGTGATACTCTTGAGTCTCTGTTCTGTGCTCACTCTTTCCTTCATTATCAAGAGGTATTGGTAAAGTACTGGAGCTTTTGCCATCTACAACAATTGCAGGAGTCTTGATTGGGATCTCTGGGAGGACATAACGATTTCTTCTCAAAGCAGTCACTTTACCCCTAGTTCTTGATTGATTATCGTCTGTATCTTTTAATCTGTTCTTGCTCCCCATAGCTTGGTCAGAAGCTGTAGTTCTGGCTGACGGATCGCTTTTCATATTTTTTTTACTATCATGATCGTTCTTATCCTTAGCATTTGAAGGAGGGTTGTTTTTTTCAGAAATAGATTGCTCAGAATTTTTGTAGGGCTTGTCTCTTTCTTGCACTGAGACCTTGCTGTTCAATTTTTCTGAGAGAGTTTCCCTTCTGTCTTCTGTTTTGATGTCTTTTGATTTTGCTAATTTGTCTTTGTCAAGTAACTTTGTTTTAGGCGATGAAGTTTGCTTTTTATCTTTGCTCTTACTTTCTGTTTTCTGGTTTCCACCATTAGCCATGGTGGCCTTGGTGTTTTTGTGTGAGTCTTTTCTTTTTTTATTCTTTTGCAATTTTTTACTGGAGTCAGAATTACTGGACTTTGCACTTTTAGTTTTGTTAGACTTAAGCATAGCTTTATCTCTCCCTTTAACATTGATAGTATTATTGTTCACTTTGTCATCTTTCATGCCGTCATCATCACTAGAATTTTTACTAAATTTATTTGCGAGAGTTTCATCTTTGTGCCTAACTTTGCGATACTTAACTTTCATATTTTCTAACCCAATATCCTCTGCGTGAAGTTTCTCTTTGGGTTTCTTTTTCTTCTTTTTGCGAGTTTTCTTCTTTTTTGGTAGAACACTCGCATTTCTAATCGACTTTAAACTTGTGTTAGTATTATTCATTTTAGTCTGTTTTCCTGTGTTGTCCTTTCTTCTCTTAGAACTTTTTCGGTTCACTTTGCTACTGATGACGCGCGTGGTAGCTCCCCGACCATACTGAGCTGATCTTATGCTCTGCCTTTGATTCCCTTTGTCATGGTCAGACTTGGTACTATGAAGCCTTTCCTTAATAACTTCTGCAGACTGCTTGTTGGAGCTTGAAGGTTCTGGCTCAGTCCTTACTGTAAAAAAATAATCAAATAAATATTAGGTTTAATGGTTAGTATAGAATAAAGTTACCGTCTGCATTTTTTTAAACGGAGAGGTTTAGAGAATTACATTAATCTAAAAACTTGTGACTGTTTGTTTCTTAGGTAAGATGAGTGAATGTTTATTCTGAAAGTAAACTAGAAAGAAGTTTTAATTCCTAACTGTATGAACTATTAATCTTAAAAAAGTGCATAATTATGAAAATAATATTTTAGTTAACTCTTTTTGCTCATTAATCTTGATTGTAGAGTGGTTATGCAGAAAACTTAATAAATAATTATAAGCTACTACATTATATTAACTATTTCATTTTCATTATTGTTTATTTAAATTCTAGTTTTGTTCATTTTCTCTGATCTTGATATTAGTACAGAGAGCTTAATAAAGAAAAACTAAATATTCCATTTTCAGTACTTCTAGTTTTAGTTTTCCATTTGTATGAACCTTAGATGTCATATTCACAATTAGGAGTCAAGTACAGTAGCATTGAGAGAAATAACACATATAAGGCATCTATTTGCTGACAGTAAGTTCTCTATCTGAAATGTCATGAACTCAACATTTTGCTTATTGAGTTCCTCGTTATATGAACCTTGTCAAATGCTTATTATAATGATCTTACCAAACAATTTCGGGAAAGTGCTCCCTTTCTCTTGAATTTCTCTTCCAGTCTCTTTTGCCGAGGAACGCCTACTAAGGGTCCCACCCCGACTGGCACTAGGCTGATCTTGCCAGTATGTACATGAGACCAGTCCTGGCCAGAAGGTCTTGTGTAGCAAAACTGGAGCATCCTTGGCATAGACAGTGACCAGGAAGGATTTGTAAGCTGCTTCTTTGTGAGATATTTGTTGAACGTCCAAGACTTCGATTCCCTGACGCCTAATGAAGGAAGCCAAAGTAAGGTCATTGAGATGAACCACGCGATACACCCAGAGTTTGACCTTTCCGTCTTCGTTCGCGATTCCTGAATCTTTTGTTGTGCTTCTCGAAGATCCTTGGAACTTTTCCCTGTAGGAAGAGAGCAAATCGTTCGAAGTCGCGTAATATTCTTGTCTGCTGTCCACATAGCGAGAGAGAGATGAGAATCGTGCCAGGGAGCCGCTACCAAAAGTACTAGAACTCCAGTGAGTCATTTTCAGCTCTTGATGAAACCCATCTCCAAGGAGTATCACTTACATGCTTCACCTAGGGAAAAATAGTTATTGAAATATGAATAGGTTATTTTTACTTCTTATGTCGTGAAATCTATCTGTCAATATCACGTGCGCACGTGTGTATGTTTATGTGTGATGATGAGGACCGATGGAGAGTGATGAATTTGAGCATCTCTTTTCTTTTATTCCTTTCTAGTTCTTATATTTATTATTATTATTATCAGTTTTATTGTTGTTTTTACCATTATTATTGCTGGTGTTATTGTTATTATTGAGTTTTATGCCTATTATTTTCATTGTTGTTATTACTAATATTGTTGTTATTATCACCTTTACCCCCTGAGGGAGGGGGGTTAGAATACTTCCTCCATGTTCCTCTGCATGTCGTGAGAGTCGACTAAATGGGTCCGAGCGAGGGGACTGGGAATCCCTTCCTCTGAATTTTCTTTTCCCAAAGAGTCAGAGTATTTTGCCTTGACTCAGCCAGAAATGGCTCATGTATATGGATGGATGGAAGTGTGGATTACTCTTTGTGTGCGTGTGTGAGTTGAGGCACTTGCCATTGTTTTGTTTACGGTGCAGCATTTCTTGGAAGTTTAGTTGCACACCATCCCTAGACATGACTCCGTGTACGTCTTGCCATGTATACTTCGAGAAGTCTTTGACCGCCGCTGATTAATGGCCCCTCCAATGACCTATGGATTATTATTGATTTAACCTGTTCCTTAATTATGTTTACTTTTGAACCACAAGATATTTTATGAGGTGTCATTATATATATATATATATATATATATATATATATATATATATATATATATATATATATATATATATATATATATATATATATATATATATATATATATATATCCACGAAAAATATATTGAACATCAGGAAAACCAAACTTGCGTTGTGGATAACGAGACAGCTTCCTTTTAACCAGATGTTTAACATATTTTTCGTGGATAACAGTCTGGGTATGTGTGTGTGCGTGTGTGTATAATACGTCTATTGAAAACGGTAATAAGGTTAATTTGAATAGCCAAGCGCATTTAAAATATCTTTAAATTTTAAGTTGACCCAGACAAGCAAATTCTATATGTGCGTGATTCATGAAGTAAATAGAATGAGGCCACTTTTTTTCGATAAACCCCATTATGTATCCTTTCAGAATCTTCCTCTCTTTAATGGGTGCAATATGGCTGGCTTGAATGAGTTGGCCACACTTATGCAAGAATCTATTATTCTTGACAACTAATCTGTACGAAACTTTTTCTAACTTTTAAGCGTCCTTCTATTCAAATGAGGAGTTGAGTGTGTCCTTTTGCCTCTCTCTCTCTCTCTCTCTCTCTCTCTCTCTCTCTCTCTCTCTCTCTCTCTCTCTCTCTCTCTCTCTCTCTTACTCCATATTTTCTTCATTCCTTTTCCTGGAGCGAAGGAGAAAAATACCACCTCCATGTTCCCCTGCATGTTGTAAACGTCGACAAAATTTATTGGGTTGTATGCGGGGAGTGAAATTCCACCCTTCCCATTTTCTTTCCGCGAAGAGTCAAGGCGTAAGGGGGTTTTGGCTTGAGAACTCAAACCAGAATGAAGCCCAGCTCAAAATGTCTAACATCTACAAAACTGTTCCACCTTTACCTTGTTATTAATCTCCTCAGCGAAACCTGTCCCCGTCCCCCACTGAGCTATCATGGGGTGCGCGAATATTGAGTCAATGAATGGATTTGGTTTTACGTCACGAACTCCCTTTTCTACTAAGGGCTAGGACGGTTACCTTCTTACGAAGGACTTGTTTTGGCAGATGTTATCGTTACACTGAGTGTATACTCAGCATATATATATATATATATATATATATATATATATATATATATATATATATATATATATATATATATATATATATATATATATATATATTACATATTTACATACATGCACTGTTATATACTACATTAAATTTTCTTTCTCTTTTCCCTATAGAATAATGGATTATTGATGATTCCTGCGAGAATGAACCGTTGACGAGAGAAGAGAGTTAAAGGATAATTAATCTGGTAAGATAGAAGTTTTGTACGAACACACACACACACACACACACACACATAGTAAGCCATTGTTTACGAAGCTATAATGGGCGTACTCATTTGTCCGCGACTCTGAGGCGTCAGGTCTAGGGTTCGCGCCCCGTCACGGTCTGAGGTTAGAAAGGGCATGCACTCAGGGTAACGATTACATCTGCCAAAACAAGTCCTTCGCAAGAAGGCCACCGTCCTAGCCCTTGGTTGAAAAGGGAATCCGTGACGTAAAACCGAAACAACATGCACATATATTCTAGATCGATTTTAATTTAATGTTCATACGACCAGCTTATAATGATGAATTCATTGGTGTATTGATTTCAGAGGCTTCTATGCCGTCGTATGATAAGGATTAATTTAATTTCAGTTTGAACGTCTCTCTCTCTCTCTCTCTCTCTCTCTCTCTCTCTCTCTCTCTCTCTCTCTCTCTCTCTCTCTCTCTCTCTCTCTATATATATATATATATATATATATATATATATATATATATATATATATATATATATATATATATATATATATATATACAGCTCTTTTCTCTTTTCTGTTGTTTGTATAAGTCCTCTTATGGTTAGATATCATAACATTACTGGGTAAATAACGATATTTTTTGCCATATTATGCCACTGTTAATCCCCATTCGAATGGGGGATGGACATAGACAGGTTGGAACTGGGGTATATAATTTATACGATTTCATGGAACTAAGTTCAACCCCAGTGAGCTGCTAAGTGAACCTCTGTCTTACATAGTTCATTCCAATTTTCTCTTTTACATTATATTTTTTTTTAATCTTTTCCTTTGGTGGAGGCACAGCAATACCGCCACCGTGTTTTCCTGCGTGTCATGAAAACTAACTCAATGGAGTGGAGTGAGGGGATTGGGGGTCCTCAACACCGTATTCCTCCTGCGAAGGCTCAAGACACACATGGGGGTTTCTGGTTCTGATGAATGGATGTGTGCTTTGACTAAGCCATCATCTTACAAAGGGAATTACGACAATTCTATATTTATGTTTATAGAGACAGGTGTTTTAGTTTTTTTTTCTCAGTAATGGAGGTTTATGAACTTCAGTAATTTATTTTCTAATACTAAGTAACTATTCTGTTCATTCTCGAGTTCTCAGCCCATTCACCTAATTGAATGTGACTAATTTTGCTTACTGGGAAGAGTTCTATGACTGAAATTCCCCGTCTCCTGGTCAGTTTCCAATTTTTTTACTCAGTAATACTAAGCGTATGTTTATGTATATATATATATATATATATATATATATATATATATATATATATATATATATATATATATATATATATATATTTATATATATATATATTTATATATATATATATATATATATATATATATATATATATATATATATATATATATATATATATATATATATATATATATATATATATATATATATATAATAATAATAACAACAATAATAATAATAATTATAATAATATAGAAGGATTTCGTACATTCTACATGGTCTATCTCTGTAGAATAGAATTTTCTTTAGCTATTTCTACATCATATCCAACGCACAACTTATGTATTAGGTAAAATAATAGTAATAATAATAATAATAATAATAATAATAATAATAACAACAACAACAAGAGCAACGTCTAATATTAACTTTAATTTCTTTGCATAGTCACCCATATATATTTCAAAATTGACTAGCCTAATACTCAACCATAAAGTTTTTTCTTTACAGTTTGACGAAGAAAACCTTAAATATTTTCATCACATTGGCCAGATCTTGTGAATTTTCCCCTCATACATTAAATGGTTACTCAGTTCACCTGCTGAGTGGAGAGGGGCAACCTCACTAAAAAAATTCACCACTAATTCATTCTTAACCCGGAATGTCACTGGCTAAGAATGGTGCTATGTGAGACACATTTTGGGGGGAGCTGAACTAGAGACTTCCTGGGTGAGGGCCAGATGCTGTTCCACTTGAGTCACATAAGGCTGGTTATAAGTTATATTTTAATTGAGTATCGCCTATATTTACAAATGTCATATGTATACATATTATATATATACATACATCCCTACACATAAATATACACATATGTGTGTGTTTCTGTGTATGTCAATTATTAATATGAATTCATGATGAGTGCTTTTCTTTAGCACACGTGTGCTAACTTACCATATTTCTTTAGTCCAGTTATTTCATTATGCATTATAGTATTATTCTTTTTTTCTTTAGTCTATAACTTTAGATTTTCATAAAATATTTTAGATTCCACTTAGAGATTCATTTAAAGAAATTATTTTCCGAATAAGAATTGTCTTTTTGTTTTAATTTATCGCTTGTCAAAACAATCTTGCAGACTCCAACATCTTGTGCTTGGTGAGAAATGTCTTTACAACAGATTCTTAAACCAAATTCGAGTCAATAAATTATATTCTTAGATATATGTAAATCAATTATCATCATTCAATATTTCAAAGCATATTTTGAATGTATATATTTAGATATGTTTACATGTTTTTCTGAATTTATTTATTTATTTTGTTAAATATGATCTTATATTCACGTCAAACATTCACTATTTTACATATCAAATCACCCTTTCAGATATATCTTCTGTAAATAAATTTATATATATATATATATATATATATATATATATATATATATATATATATATATATATATATATATATATAATTTAGGCTAAAACTGTGTATATAATAGAAATTAAAGCCAGTTAACAATTTGATTTTACAAGGAATCCCATGGAAAGTACGCCCGTCGATGGACTTAGTACTGGCCGAAAGCTCGTGATACACTGCTCACTCAAACACATTAGATTAAATACATCTACAAATAAGTGTGAGTTTCCTTATCTGTATATTTAGCGAAGAACAATTCTCCTTCTTTGAATAAGAACACGGTATAGACCGAAAACTTGGACTGTAGTCATACCCCTAACTTGAATTAATATCCATCTACAAATATTTGAGTTTCCTAATTCATTTGTAGAGAGAGAGAGAGAGAGTTTCTTTTTTCTCTGAAGCAGCACTTAGTATAGTTCGAAAGCACAAGATAAATTTTTTTTTCGTTCCCATTAAAAAAAATATATATTTATATTTACAAATTACTTTTGGTTTGCTCATTAAATACAGTGTACTGAGAAGGGCACAGCTCTTCTTCTTCTTTGATTTGGATTAGGAATACTGGAGCGTTGTGTCCAGTGCAAGTAAAAAATAACAACAAATGGTAACCAAGCAAGACCAAGCACACATATACTATCATGCTTTACCTAAATACCTATTCAAGATTAACTGGTATTATAGTCACGCACGCAAACACAATTGTGTTTGTGTGTGGAATGTGTATTTGTTTGTATGTTTTTTATGTTTTTAATGACGGGGTATTTTGACCTTAAGTTTGACTAGAGGCTTTTACCATAGACATTAGATTTAGTGTGTTGATGTGTACTTAATGAGTTCGCTGACTTGGCAGGGGTTACTATCAGCCAAAGGTTGATAAAAATGTAAACAATAATAATAATAATTAAAATGTAAGTAGTCGCCGTGGCTCAGTCGGTAGCGTCTCCGACTCTTAGGCGTCAGGTCGAGGGTTCGCGCCCCGTCACGGTCTGAGGTTAGCAAAGGCATGCACTCAGCGTAAGGATTACATCTGCCAAAACAAGTCCTTCGCAAGAAGGCAACCGTCCTAGCCCTTGGTTGATAAGGGAGTCCGTGACGTAAAACCGGAACCGGAATAATTAAAATGTAAATAATGATAATAATAATAATAATAATAATAGTAACTG
>JAXCGZ010002820.1:20000-34059 GCA_037179515.1 Halocaridina rubra | reverse complement strand
CTGATTAGCTAGGATTAGATCTGACTGATTTCATTGGAGAATTGGATGTTAAGCCACGCCCTGCCCCTGGGGGTATTTAAAGAGCCACCCAGGGCAGAGACAGTTAGTTAGATATAGCCAGGGGCACGAATAGATCATAGATTGTGAAAGTCATAGGGTGGGGGCATTTGAGGCGTCATCGGTTGTGTTGTACTCTAGAATAAATATAAGTAAAGGAACTACTGCTTGTCCATTCTTGCCTTGTGACCACGTTACCTTAATTGTCCATTCTTACCTTGTACCCTTCAGGCACTAGCACTTATTAACTTGTGACCACGCTACCATAATAATTAAAGTAACTATAAACGTAGGAGGAAAAGCCCTACGTCAGTGATGACAAGCGGCGAGATAACCCAGTCATCTTATAAAGTGTGAGTTCAAGTGGAAGCCTAAAACTCATGCGTCACTCTCACACTAAAAAAAAAAAATAGAAGCTTTTTTACGAAGCTTCAAACTATTCCCTCTGATTCTAGAGCCACCCATATGAAAATATCGATTCTTATCCACGCTGACAAAACCATTATTGATTCCCTCTCATTTTTCTAGCCTCGACTGAAGGTAAGTCTAATTCTCTCAGCCTCTCCTCTTAACTAATTGCGTTTTTCTGGCTTATTTATTAGTTTCTGGGTTTTTTTTAAGTGCATATTCCAAAAGCAGGCTGCATATTCAAATATTGGCTTCACATAGGTTATATATATATATATATATATATATATATATATATATATATATATATATATATATATATATATATATATATATATATATATATATATATATATATATAATTTTTTTTTTTTTTTTTTTTTTTTTTTTTTTTTTTTTTAATACTTCCTTGTCATTGTGTCTGAAAGTTACCCTTATATTTGCTAATAAGCATATGCTGCCCTTGCTATCCCATTTATATAAATTTCCGAAGACAAATCTGCCAATCTGGTTACTCTTAGATTCAATCTCCGTCTCTGGAAGTTCTGTACCTGCTATATTGACTATCCTAGCTGGGCCATGATGTGTATGTGTGCGTATGTGGGTGCATACTTAAATATGCAAAAAGATACTGCATGAGGTAACTAAAAGTAAGAGAAGAAAGAGTTTGCAAGTACTGGATCTACCTTCCATTTTTCTTTCCCTCATGCCTAACCCATCAGCAGCTGGTGAACAGGCTGTACCAACTTCGATATATCAGTGCAGTTGGGTTGGCAGCCTCGTAATACACTTACGTAAACCCCTTCCCGATACAGAAGAAAAAAGATGGTATATATATATATATATATATATATATATATATATATATATATATATATATATATATATATATATATATATATATATATGAATCATTATTTACCCCGACCGGGACTCGAACCTAGGACTTATAATTACTAAGTCTAGGCGCTACCAACTACTTCACATATGTAAAGTGCTTATCTGGTTATATATATATATATATATATATATATATATATATATATATATATATATATATATATATATATATATATATATATATATCCATGAAGGTAAAATGCAAGTAGTTCTGCTAAATAAATGGCAAGGGGCCTCCCTCATCGGTAATATCCCAAATGAGAAATGACTCTCCTCCCCCTCCCCCCCTTCCATTATTTGTTTCATCGACTACGTGGCTTCCTTACTCTCGTTTTGAAAAACTCTCTCTCTCTCTCTCTCTCTCTCTCTCTCTCTCTCTCTCTCTCTCTCTCTCTCTCTCTCTCTCTCTCTCTCTCTCTCTCTCTCTCCGGCTTCGAAACCGTTTTCAATTATTTTACTTATTATTAAATACTCAGATGGAAATTTGATAATGAGATGAAAGTATTCTCTTCTAATATTTGGATTATCATTTAGTGGAGATCTGGGTCAAGATGCTTAAAAGATCTAACACCCTTATATTAGAATTTGACTTTGTCGTTATTATCATTATTATTATTAGTAGTAGTAATAGTAGTAGCAGTATTAAATGTTTGCTTCCACACGACTAATCAGAGAAGCTCATGAATAAGGTTAGGTTAGGTTACGTTACTTTAGCCCCAGATAAGACACAAGTTGTTAATGGAAATTATTGCTTGTTATATTTGTTAAATATATCTTTCCAATGCTTTGTACTTTCATTTCACTCCTTAGGGGTATGTGAAAGGGAAAATTTACCCCATATTAATAATAATAATAATAATAATAATAATAATAATAATAATAATAATAATAATAATAATAATAATAATAATAATAATAATAATAATAATAACAATAATAATAATAATAAAAACAATAATAATAATAATAATAATAATAATAATAATAATAATAAAAATAATAATAATAATAATAACAATCATCATTATAAGACTGATTAAGGAAATTAAAATATATACTGTACATCAAAATTACCACAATATATAGAATAAAACGACTGTGTTTGGCGGAATAAAAGCCTCTTAATTCTTCAGCATGTGAAGAAATCCATACAAATACTTGCACACTCATCACCTCTGCCAAGTTTGAGATATAAGTATAAGGAGATACGATTTAAGGTTTAAACTATGATATTGTTAACTTTAGGCACTAAATTGCTGAGAGTATAATTCTGTTAAAAACTAAAGCTTAATCACAATGTTTACTTTATGACATTAAACTTTTAACTAAAGCATAACGTTTAACATAATCATAATGTTTAGCCTAACTTTAGAAAGCGTAAGTTGCTACAGGTATTAAGAGGTTCACAGTCTGCGTTTTAGCTCCATGACAGAAATATCATCCATTGCCAAAGAAATTTTGATACGAGTACGATTACTCAGAGATAAATGGGGACAAGGAATTTACATCAGAATGGCGATAAATAGGCCTACATATATATGGTAATTGTGGAAAAAAATTATTTTTTTTTTCCTTTTATTTTTTAAATGTCAAATGTACAATATTTACAATTGTTAAATGATTACAAAATTACATTGGAAAATTCTTTGGTTAATATATTCTGTATATTACTTGCATAACAAATATTCAAGAACCATTTCAAATAATTAAATTTACCTTTAATTAAACATAAAGTTTCCCATTCAGTCAAGTTCTGTGTACGACTAGTCCATACACAATATAGATAATTACCAATAAGCAGAACTGCAGTGTTCTCATCTCTTCTACTTCTTCCTTTAATATCTAACATTAATAATTTTAGCCAGTTATTATCTTGTACTGAACACATCAAATTAAATTTACTTTTAAACCAATGAAAAATATTTTTATTCTTATACAAAAATAGAATATATGCATTGTATATTCAGGTTCACCACAAAAGTCACAATTTCCATTATTCTTAATTCCTAACATTTCTAAATGTTTATTTGTGGGTAATTTTTCATGTAAATATTTAAATATAAATTCTCTCTCCCTTAAACCAACCACTGGATGATTAACATTTTTCCATATATTACTCCACTGTAGCAAAGGATAATCTTTCTCTACTAATGGCTGTGACTTAACAAATATAACAGAATATATGTCTTTACTTTTTATATGAGGAAATTTAGCATGTTTACACATTTTTCTTATGTTTTCCACTTTGGTTTTCTTTGGATGAACTCTCTATCGTACTCCAAATCAGATTTAAAAAAAAGTTTACATAACAAAATATAAGACATGATTAAAAATCTAATTTCAGAGTTGGGTGTAACAGTATTACTAGGTATATATATCCCGTTTCAGAGTTGGAATTTCTAGTATTATGAACATACACACGTGCACAACAACAACAACAGAGCAAATGCTTGTGTGTCATTTCTATGAAATGAACGTTTTGTCGCTATAATAATTTGTAAATCACCAAATGAGACTTGTGATTCTTGTCATCTCTTAATACAACAACTCGGACTAATCGATTTACTTCTTCTGGTTATTTTTAGGATTATGTTGATATGGTAATGCTGGCAACTTTGATTCATCATGTCGCGTGTTCAAGGCCTGCCACGGTCTGAGGCTAGAAAGGGTTTTCGCTATGGGTAACGGCCACACTCTACCAAAACCAAACTCCTTCGCAAGAAGGCACTGTCCTAGCCCTTAATAATAATAATAAAAAAAAAGGAGTCCGTTATGTGAAGCTGGTCACCCCACATGAATATCAGAATGGGTTATATATATATATATATATATATATATATATATATATATATATATATATATATATATATATATATATATGTGTGTGTGTGTGTGTGTGTGTGTGTGTGTGTGTGTGTGTGTGTGTGTGTGTGTGTGTGTGTGTAATACAAATGCATAATGCGTGGAATCAAGATTCACTGAATGCATTTATTCCTCAGTGCATGGATCATAGATCAAACTTACGCATCCTGGTGTGGCCTCGATCTTGTGATGCTCTCTCTCTCTCTCTCTCTCTCTCTCTCTCTCTCTCTCTCTCTCTCTCTCTCTCTCTCTCTCTCTGTCTCTATCTATCTATCTATCTATCTATCTATCTATCTATCTATCTATTTATCTATCTATCTATCCATTTATCTATCTATCTATCTATCCATTAAATAATATCTATTCGAGTGTGCTCCCAAAATGAAAATCCTTCAAGTATTTTTAGTTTCAAAAATGTCGCTTTCAGTACTGAGGATGCCACCATTATTTTCTCCGGTTTTGTTTTTAAATTCATCACTTCACTTTCACAATATTTGGGGGAAGGATACAAAATGAGATGACGTTAGAGCGTCTAAATAACGAAGTGTCAAACTGGAATGTTCAACCAGCATAACGAAACAAGTGACTCGGCATAATACTCTTTCCCCCGCCGTCCCCCTTAACTTTCATAGGGAAGGAAGTCCTATGTATATACTTCAAAAGTGAACCTATATCTGAACTCCACTTATCTGACGCCACTTTGTGTATCCAATAATTTCGGTACGTTAATGTTCGGGAAATCTGTTTGATATATGGTATGGGAAGGCCTGGGCACGAAGAAAGATAAAGCGAAGAGAAACAGAGATGAAGAGTGTTTAGACTCGTCAGATGTGAAGGGCTAATAATAGACGTGTAACAAAAATGCGAGAATATTCTGAGTAGATGTGTAGGCATAGAAAAGGAGCCCTAAATGAAGGATTTTGGTGTCATGACCGGCAAACTATTGAGATAGGCCTATTACATACAGTAAGGATACATGTTTAAAAGACAAAAATGTGAATGGACGAAATTATTTAACCCTAAGACAGAAAATATGTACTATAATTACTCGCTCACAATGCAAAGAAAAAAATCAAATTAAAGTTTCACATAGAGAAATAACGTCTGAGGAAAAGCAAGAAAATGTATCCTGTGAGGCAAGCCATTGAATTTGCATTCATATCACATTCTCGAGAAATAATCATAAAAGTGAAATTCTGAATCATTCTAATATGATGCAAAATGACTCAGAAATATAAATATAAATAAATTTATAAATAATAATAATAATAATAATAATAATAATCTCTATTCAATCGGTTAAAAAAGAGAATAGAATTGTTTACCTTCATATCGGAGTAGGTCTTCAAAACCAAGTCACTCACTGCTTTCTCCTTTCCAATGAAGTAAAATTATTTCTCTCTCGTCATTCGCATATTTTTCCATTCAGTTCGTAACGAAAAATATACAAGGCGGATCACGAACGTTATATAATTATGCAGTAGGTCACACCCCACGCCATCAGTTAATGTAAAAAAAAAAAAAAAAAAAACTCGAAACCACTTCACACCACCGACGGTCACGTAAAACTAAGACGCATATTATGTGAAGATGTGACGTGATGGTGGTTTAAGGGGGGATGCGTTCCTTTTACTTCTTCAAAAATGCAAAAATCTGCAGATACTTAATATAAATATTACCAACCGAACTCACCATTTCATAAAATTATTTAATTAATAGCATATTAAAAAATGAAAAGATAAATTAAATTTAAAACATATCGCTGAGCCAGTAACAGTGAAACTCGCTATTTTCTTCAGTATTTTTTTCATGGAAGATATACTGAACACGTTCCAACAAGGCTTCCCTTAAAACCCAATGTCTCACGATAGAAGAGCGATAAGTTTTGCTCTTGTTGCTAAATATATATATATATATATATATATATATATATATATATATATATATATATATATATATATATATATATATATATATATATATATATATATATATATATATATATATATATATATATATATATATATATATATATATATATATATATATATATATATATATATATATATATATATATATATATATATATATATATATATATATATATATATATATATATATATATATATATATATATATATATATATATATATATATATATATATATGTGTGTGTGTGTGTGTGCGTTGTGTGTGTGTGTGTGTGTGTGTGTTCCCCCGACCGGGACTCGAAACTAGGACACATAATTATTGTGCCAAGGCAGATTGACACATAAATTATGTCTTAGGTTTTGGGTCATGCCAAGGGGGAAAATATAATTAATGTTTTTACATTGGTAAAGTGCTTATTTGATTATATATATATATATATATATATATATATATATATATATATATATATATATATATATATATATATATATATATATATATATATATATTGACGTATTGGTTTTGATTATCCCATCTAATGACACCACTGACGTAGAGATTTTATTATTATCCCACCGAGCGTCACCACTGACGTAGGGCTTTTCCTCCTACGTATATTTACTTATAATTATTAGTACCTGACGGGTACAAGGTAGCGTGGTTACAAGGTAAGAATGGACACGCAGTGAATCCTTTACTTATATTTATTCTAGAGTACAACACATCTTCGACGCCTCAATGCCCCCACCCTATGACTATCACTATCTATGATCTATTCGTGCCCCTGGCAAGGTTCTAACTAACTGTCTCTGCCCCGGGTGGCTCCTGAAATACCCCCAGGGGCAGGGCGTGGCTTAACATCCAATTCTCCAATGAAATCAGTCAGATCTAGTCCAGCTAATCAACGCCAGGTTCAAAGTGGAATCCCGCCTACTTCCGGGGAGGAGTTATTGGGCATCTCTCCTGGGCGTGTACCTGCGTACGAAACACTTGCTTATGTTTGTTGTGGTTTAGGAAATGGCTAACTTCCTGTCCTTTCCTGCCCTTCTCGATGCCAGATCCTAAGTCTCACGGTTCCGGTCATATATTTCCTTGGCACTTTCTACAAACATTGTAATAAAATATCCGTGCCCTCGACCAACCGTTTCCGCTCAAGATCTGTTACAAGTTTCAGATTCTGGCTTCAGCATGGCGGACTGGCTTCAGCATGACGGAAGTCATACGACAATATATATATATATATATATATATATATATATATATATATATATATATATAACATAGAGTTGAGCAATTTGTGTTTGAAAGTCTTGAAGATTTCGTCGTTTGGGAATATAAAAAGCGTCATTGATGGAAAAAATGTTGGTACTCTTTTGTGACGTAACTTCGTTTTGGATTGAATTGAATTTGGTTTAAAAGTAATATGAAGAATTTGGTTTTTCACTGAATCGACCAACTCTATAAGGGTAAGAGGAGGATGAGCTTAGCATTTAGATATTTTGTAATAACATAATTTTATTAACATTGTAACATGGGCTGTATTTTGAGGGCTCTTCCGTAACGTGAAACTTGGAGAACAAAACTTGAAATTATCTTCGATATCTCCTCATTTAGCAGTATTCACACCAAGTTTTTAACACTGTCATATATATATATATATATATATATATATATATATATATATATATATATATATATATATATATATATATATATTTTTTTTTTTTTTTTTTTTTTTTTAGTGTATCACATATGTTGGAGGCATTTCCCTTTTTTTTTTTTTTATTTATTTATTCAAGATCACGAAGCCTTCTCACCCTTGTTAATAACTGCAATGGGGTACATTTATAGGAAAAGAATATTAGGCTTATATTTTACCATGAGTTGCCAGTCTAACCTTTACTAGCACCTTTCGTCTATGCAATAGGTATTACTTATAAAAAAAAAATTGTACTCCATATTCACAAATTTCATGTCTTTACACCAGGCATATATATATATATATATATATATATATATTATATATATATATATATTATATATATATATATATAATCCGGTTTTACGTCACGGACTCCCTTATCAACCAAGGGCTAGGACGGTTGCCTTCTTGCGAAGGACTTGTTTTGGCAGATGTAATCCTTACGCTGAGTGCATGCCTTTGCTAACCTCAGACCGTGGCGGGGCGCGAACCCTCGACCTGACGCCTCAGAGTCGGAGACGCTACCGACTGAGCCACGGCGACTACCTATATATATATATATATATATATATATATATATATATATATATATATATATATATATATATATATATATACATATATATATATATATATATATATATATATATATATATATATATATATATATATATATATATATATATATATATATATAGAGAGAGAGAGAGAGAGAGAGAGAGAGAGAGAGAGAGAGAGAGAGAGAGAGAGGGCAATGGTTGCTCTTGTATAATAATTTTACGAATTCCATAGCCTAACCGCATATATATATATATATATATATATATATATATATATATATATATATATATATATATATATATATATATATATATATATATATATATATATATATATATATATATATCCTTTAAATAAATTATTCAATCTGTACTTTGACTGTTTTTTGTCTGTCGTTTTCCTTTTTGTATCCTTACCTCATTTCTGCCTCGTCCTTAACCTTCTTCTTTTCTTTTGTCTTGGTGTTTCTCGTGCCCGGGTCTTTATTGATGAGGACAGTTTTTGCCTGTCCCGGAGTCACACTCAAAAAAAAAAAAAAAAAAAAAAAAAAGCTGTTAGCCTAGGCCAACCTACCCGAGGAACCTTCTCCCTCTCTACAGAGGAGACCCCGTCATACCCATTGGAATCGATATTATTTATATTATTATTACTATTATTATTGTTGTTGTTGTTCTTGTTGCCATTGTTGTTATTATAAATATTATTATTATTATTATTATTATTATTATTATTATTATTATTATTATTTTTATTATTATTACTTCCAAGACAACTTTCACATATGAGGCCTGTTGATTACAAATAACAAAAGTACACCTATTATTAGCACGCATATTTTGGCTGCTAAATCTAACATGTAATACTTTTGCAACAAGCGTCTATCACTCTATGGCAAAGGACCCTTGCCACCATTATTATTATTATTATTATTATTATTATTATTATTATTATTATTATTATTGTTATTATATTATTACTTTTTTTTTTCTTTTATTTTTTAAATGTCAAATGTACAATATTTACAATTGTTAAATGATTACTAAATGAAATGTGGTGGAAACCTATCTAAACAAGTGAGTTAAAAGTTGGGGGGGGGGGTATTTCAAAAAGCAAATGAATATGCAGGAGGTATGAGTGATGCGTGTCACAGGAAAAAGAAAAGGTCACAGGTTAGGCTAGGTTAGAATGTTTCCTGTGACTTATTTACCTCTATCAGAGTGATGTAGGAGGCACATTATGGAAGAAGAAGAAGACGAGGTCGTCTTGACAATGTGAACACTCGAGTACATGAGGTTGGTGACTCCGTACCAAGGGGAGAGAGATAACATAGTGAGTCTTCTAGTTGAATCCAGGTAAAGAAATGTTGTAGGCATACAATTCACGTAAAAATCACGAACATTAATATCTAACCTAACCTGACCTGCGAATTTTTACCTGTGATATTATTACTGGCCACGTAGTAGACTATGAAGAGAACTTTAAAATAGGAGAGACACCCATTGGTTAAACAGTGTCCTCCTCATATCTCAGGAAAAGGGATCTTAATCACTGAAGGAAGAAAACAGTTGAACCTGTGTGTGTGTGGTCATATTATTATTGGAGCAAAAATTAAACGTGAAGTCTTCCATTTCATCAACAAGCATTTTGTTCTTCATTGATCGATGTTTAGAAATTTGAGATTTTATCAGTTCAACACTGTATATTCGTTACACATCTCTTAATATCCCTTCCCATCTGACAAGTCGCAGCACTCGCCATATTTGTTTCTCTTTTGTTTTTTGCGTGCTCAGGCCCGATGAGGGCAGTTTTATTATTTTTTTTTTTATTTTTTGGCCTGTCATGGTGTTAAATTCGTAAAAAAATAAGTTATCAATATCTGAATCTAATGTCTGTGGCTGTCATAAAGAGTCGGCAGAGTTGGAACTTTTACACACGAAGTATAAAACATTCTGTTCAAGAAGTTATACTAAATGCAACATACTTTTACATCATCATATATCCTTCAATTAAATCTTATTGTTTCATTTTATAAACGATCTGGTATACACTCCTCATTTTTTTTTAATAGATCTGCTTCCAATAGTTTAAACAGGAAAGAATAATAGAAAACTTGGAGATTTTTGGGATACAAAATGTCTTCATCTCCGAGACTGCGCAAAGGCACAACCTATACCACGCAATCATGGACGCATTCCACAATTCTTCTCTCTCTCTCTCTCTCTCGGAAGACATTTTGAATTGTACCACCGGGAATGTAAATAAGAACGAATGGAGTTCCCTCTCTCTCTCTCTCTCTCTCTCTCTCTCTCTCTCTCTCTCGTCTTATATTCTTTTATCTTTCCAGCAAAACTTTCTTGAAATTAACTATGTATCCCTTATTATTTTCTCTTTTCAAATATACAATACATACGTATATGGAGGTGTTTTTAACATTTGATTGTTACAGGCTGCAAAAATATAAGATCAGGAGAATTTGGTGACGCTTTTCGGTAAGATCAACGCTTAACTTTTATCTCTGTGCCATCCATAGCCTAGATGATCATAGCCTTATGACCAGTGTCTATATTGTTTAAATTTTTCTTCTTTGTTCAATGACTTACAAACTGTCGAGACTTCGCTTGGTTCCAGGGCTCAAAGGTCGCTTCACTTCTCTCCTCAACTAGAAAAAAAACATACTTATGGGCCTAACAGTAACATATTTTCTCTCTTTTTCTATCAACTGTGAGAGCCAGACTTCCACCAATCTAAGGTCACCTTCGAATGATTCATGGATGTGAGGAGGAGGATATTTCCACAAAGCAAAACCTATTTTCTTTCCCTCCTTCGTCGTGAGCTTTTCCTACGTTCATATGGGGTCAGTGCTTCTCACTAGACCTGGTAAACTGTAAGTTACTCTTGGTTTAAAAATGCACTTATTGAGTCCCTTATTGACACCAGCTCTATTATTATCCATTTATCGGGGCTTGGAGCCAGCACCTAGTTGAAAGCGCTCACTTTTGCCCTTCTTTCTAGTAGGTTTTCGGTGCTGGACATAACTTCCACATTTTATTCATGATTTATTTTCTTTTGTATTGTTTTCCTCTCTTTCAAATGCCATCATGCCAGTCATATGCCGAAAACGTTGGACACAGACAAGACAGAAAAGGTTAATTAGTTTTCGGAATGGAGAAGAAATATTCTAATATGAAGATGACGCAGTATATCGCAATCAATTCATATTCTCTATTCAATATATATTGAAATGATATACGGTTTATTTCTACCCTTAGGGTCAGAATTTCGTTCTACATAATAAATTCCGGAAACTAATTTGTGATTTGATGATTCTGAAATTATATTCATTTTATTAATCGGTGTTTAAAATCATTGTATTCATGCATACACATATAGACGCGTACAGAAATAACACCCCACCCATCCATCATTTCCTAATGGGGGGGGGATAACACTTGAGCCATTTTTTCTTCGTATTTTTTTTTTTTTATACCCAGAAGTCAATCGTTAAATCTGCGAAGCTCTGTATGTGATGTCGCTTCATCAGGACTACAAACATACAACAACACTGTCATGTACACGTGGACGTAGTTGGTTGGTCGCGCAAGAAACAGTCAGAGAGAGAGAGAGAGAGAGAGAGAGAGAGAGAGGTATATGATCGCTTATGATATCCAACCCAAACTGTATCCGTATAAATATTATTATTTTAATAAAATTCAAGTCTTTCAAAAGATGAATTCTGTTCAAGCTAGATTTTTTTTAATTTTATTTATGATTGTGACACCAGGACGGGCCAACAAATAAATAAATAAATAAATCTGCCCTCATCGGGCCTGGGCACGAAGAAAACATAGAGGCAGAAATGGGGAGTACTGTGACTTGTCAGATGTGAAGTGATAATAAGACATGTGTAGTGAATATCCAAGAATATTCGGTGTTGATGTTGGCATAGAAAGAGAACCGTAACTGAAGGAAGACTTAATATCGAACTGGCCTGGACAGTCTTATTTAAGTCCACAAGACCCTTCAGCTGCAGTAGCCCAAAGGTCGGTTGCTGCCATGTGCCAACCTAATAAGAGGTGCACAGGTATGTCTCGAGAAAATTATGAGTGTGAAGAATTATAGTGGAATACTTGCTAAACGATTAAATGATCGATTTGTATGTCTAAGAATATTTCTTAAATATTATGGAGTACGTTGTTCAGAATTAATAAAGGGGTAAAACAATCCTTCTCTTCATATTTGAGTTTTCAGCTGAAAGCATTAAAAAAAAAATAACCTGTAAAATGTAGCTGATATATATATATATATATATATATATATATATATATATATATATATATATATATATATATATATATATATATATATATATATATATATATATATATATATAGTAGTCGCCGTGGCTCAATCGGTAGCGTCTCCGACTCTGAGGCGTCAGGTCGAGGGTTCGCGCCCCGTCACGGTCTGAGGTTAGCAAGGGCATGCATTCAGCGTAAGGATTACATCTGCCAAAACAGGTCCTTCGCAAGAAGGCAACCGTCCTAGCCCTTGGTAGATAAGGGAGTCCGTGACGTAAAACCGGAACATATATATATATATATATATATATATATATATATATATATATATATATATATTAGACAGTATGTTAACAGTTCAGTATTATATATATATATATATATATATATATATATATATATATATATATATATATATATATATATTAGCCTAGCTTTAAGTCACACGCTCCAGCTGTCTTTAACCTTGAAAATGGTCTCTGGATGTGTGCCCTAACGAGTGAAGTTAAGGATAAATTATGCAACACATCTAACGCTGCTTACTTTGCCACCTTTTCCAGGACGTGAGTTTGGGTAAGATTATATTGGGATGCTCATTTCATTAGGAAATGCTTTAAACAATAAAGTGTTATATATATATATATATATATATATATATATATATATATATATATATATATATATATATATATATATATATTTTATTTTATAATTTTATTTATTTTCTAAAATTGCATTGAGGGATTATGGGTTAAGCTTCGCTTTATGCTCCCTAAGTAGATACATAAAGCTTTAAATCTGAGTTAGGTTAGTCTTGCTGGGTTAGGTTAGTTTAGTTAGGGTAGATTAGGGGTAGATTTAGCTAAGTTAGCATGGAAATAGTCCTAAAACAGAAGGAACGCACAAAAATAGGTCTTTACCGAATTATATCTATATTTTGTATGAGTGCGACATACCGGGAAGGCCAATGAAAATCGCCCTTATGGGTCACGGCCACCAAGAAGACATAAAGCATAGAAAAACAGATGGAGAGTGTTGTGACCGGTCGGATGTGCTGGAATATTAAGAGATGTGTAAGGATAATCCAAGAATATTGGGTGTTGATGTAGGCATAGAAAAAGAACCGTATAAATGAAGGAAGACTTATAGCATCGATTCTGTCCGGGACCGAGTCCTCTTTAAGTCCCAAAGACCCTTTAGCGTTATAACATGTGATGATGATATTTGATGGTGACTTTTGGTTTTGTTTTTTCGACAAAGGTTATGGAACTATTAAACTCTCATATTAGACATTCATTTGAGACCTTATAATCTAGGCCTATTTTTGAGTCCATATGGTG
>JAXCGZ010002820.1:0-12500 GCA_037179515.1 Halocaridina rubra | reverse complement strand
ATCCTTTCCACATGGCCAAACCATCTCAGAACATTCATATCTACTTTGTCTGCAAATTCTCTCCTCACACCCGTTCTTGCTCTCACTACTTCGTTCCTAACCCTGTCCAACCGAGATACACCAATCATACTCCTCAGGCATTTCATCTCCATAACATTTAGTTTCCGTCTCTCACTTACTTTCATACCTCATAACTCTGATCCATACATCACAGTTGGTACAACCACTAAATCATACAAAACTTTCTTAACATTCATTTCCAGCGCTCTATTCTTCATCACTCCTTTCAACACACCCAACACTTTACATCCTTAAATCACTCTGTGACACACATCTGCTTCCACTCCACCATGTGCAGCTATAACCGAACCTAAATGCTTAAACTGATCAACTTCCTCAAGTGTCTCTCCATTCAACATATCATTCAATCCAGCACCATCCTCATATCTTGTACACCTCATAACCTTACTCTTTCCCACATTCACTTGCAACTTCCTTCTCTCACACACCATTCCAAAATCTGACACTAACTGACACAGTTTCTCCTCTGAACCTGCCATCACCACAGTATCATACGCAAACAGCAACTGATTCAGCTCCCATTCGTTATCATCCCCATCTACCATTCTCAAACCTTGACCACGCACTCGCTCATTCACCTCTCTTACGACTCCATCAATATACAAATTGAACAGCCATGGCGACATCACACATCCCTGTCTCAGTCCCACACTCACTGGAAACCACTAACTCACTTCATTCCCTACCCTAACACAAGCTCTACTGCCCTCATACAAACTCTTCACTGCATGCAACAGTTTATCATCAATTCCATATAACCTCAACACATTGCACATTGCCTCTCTATCAACTCTATCAAACGCTTTCTCCAGATCCAAAAATGAAAAATACACATTCTTACCCTTTGCTAACTATTTCTCACATAACAGCCTAACTATAAAAATCTGATCAATACAACCTCTACCTCTCCTAAAACCACTCTGCACTTCCACGATCACATTTTCTTTCTTATCCCTAATCCTATTAAGTAGTATCCTACCATACACTTTTCCTACCACACTCATCAAACTTATACCCCTAAAATTACTGCATTTATACACATCTTATTACCTTTGTATAGGGGCACTATAAAAGCAATCACCCATTCCACTGGCCTTATTGACAACATAAAGCATATATTAAACACACTCACTAATCATTCCAATGCAGTCACACCCCCTTCTTTCAATAACTCCGCTCTCACAGTATCCATTCCAGGTGCTTTATGTGCTTTTGCTTCATACAATACCCTTTTCAACTCCCCTCTTGTAATCTCTCTCTCATTTTCATCTCCCATTACTGGCACTTGAACACCCCCCACTGCCACTACAGCTGACTCCCTATCTTCGTCAACATTCAGCAAGCACTTAAAATATTCTGCCCAGCTTTTCCTTGAATCATTCCCTCTTAATATCTTATATATATATATATATATATATATATATATATATATATATATATATATATATATATATATATATATATATATATGTATATATATATATATATAATATATATATATATATATATATATATATATATATATATATATATATATATATATATATATATATATATATATATATATAATATATATATATGCATTTATATATATATATATATATATATATATATATATATATATATATATATATATATATATATATATATATATATATATATATATATATATATATATATATATATATATATATATATATATATATATATATATATATATATATATATATATATATATATATATATATATGTATATATATGTATATATATATATATATATATATATATATATATATATATATATATATATATATATATATATATATATATATATATATATATATATGCATGCAATTGTACTGGAAAAATTATTGGTTTTGTAATACCTGAATTATAGCTTTGACAATTTCTACCTTTTATTATGAAGATGACCTGAAAATGGCCGAAGCACAAATGTATCTGATGATTTAATTCTGAAATATGTTAATGCAATCATCAGTGGTAAACAGCCTTCAATTTATATGCTTTTCCTTGTTATTACCGGTACTACAATGCATGGCGCATATAATCATTCAGAATCATATATATGATCTACATTCAAGGATATCTTAAAAACTTAATATTTCATCAACAAACTGTAGTGAAGACTGTTTATAAAAAACAAGAAAAATAGTCTCAAGTGTGGACTGTATCTAGGGAAAAAAACTGATAAAATATGAAGCTACCCTATAAAGAATATCACTACCTAATGCTTCTAATAATTTTTATTTTCATGCTGAGGAAAACAATATGAGTATAAATTATACACTAGAGATATCAGTATTTACATTCATTTTTGCATTCTATGAAAACCTTATGTGAATTGCGCTGGTGAAAAAGTCATTTTCAGATTTAACTCAGAGAAAATTCCTCCTTACCATAAAAGATCAAGTATTTTACACAATATATCAACAGCATCTGCTATATTCATCTGAAAGACAAATAAATTGAAAACGTGTATTGTAAGTACGAGAGGAGGATTCCCTAGTGCTTATTCATATTTGTATATATCTAAAACACAAAGGGCGGACTTCCAAAAGTATTCATTCCATTCCAGCATCATTCATTCTCTTCTCGGCATTAGACTGCAGCAGAAGTACAGCCTGAAACTGTTTGACTACAACCACGTCTGTCATTAGCCCTGCTAACATACAGACCCTCTCTCTAATAATACCTTTCATTCCTTACCCTAATGGCTGCAACTACCCCGTTTTTATCTGCTGGGTGGTTGTAGCTTTTGCATTGAGCTTGCTGTGAGCTACGGGCAGGTGTTGCTGGTAGGTTAAACCAGCAGCACAGAGGGGAGAACTCCGCCCCTGGTGAATTAACACCGTCCACTGTCCCTATACATCGCAGTAACCGCCTTGGAATATCCTATCCTCTCCCCACCCAATCCTACAAGCACGAAATCTAGCTAATATTTTTTTATTGTCCCAATTAAAGTAATCATTATCAATCATATAGACACATCTTGCGGTCATATAACTCAATCATAAACCATAATATCAAAGATCTTGCTGCTTTTATTATGCTTCAATAATGGGTAGAGCTAGAATCAGGGACCGTGACCCCAATGGGGATCCTGCTAGGCGCAGACATGACATCTTCAAATGTCTTGCCGAAAGCAACATTGTTGTTTTCAAGATCATTAACATCCCAACTGGATTCATTCTTGTCCTTGCTGACGAGAACCTTGAGAAACTCAATTCACCTGAAGTTTCTGACATCTTCAACAATGAAAGATTTGATATAACTATGCCCCCTGAATTTGATGCCCAAAGAACTGTAGCAATCCGTGGCATTGACCAGTACATCACCTCTCATAGGGATGAAGAAATCATTGTAGAAATTGAAAAACACAATCAGGGAATTAAAGTAGAGTCAGTTATTAGAATCCCTAATAATAAATATCTCCTCAAGATACGCCTCCAAAACATCAGCATGGCTAACAAAATAAAATCCCAGGGACTCCTTCTTTTTAATATCAGGATAAACGAAAGCAACATTGAAGAGGAAATTTTCATCCAAATTAACTCTTGCATGAAGTGCTATTCCTTTGAGCATTTTACCAAAGAGTGCAAGAAGAAAACCACCATCTGTTCTGAATGTGCCCAAGAAGGACATAGGTGGAATGAGAAAAAATGCACAACCAGCATTAAGAAGTGCATTAACTGCTCAGGCGAGCACTCCACTCTAGCTGCAGGGTGTCCAGAAAGAAAGCAAAGGAAAAAGGACAAATTAGCAGAAATTAGGGAAGCTAACAAAACACCCAAACCTTCATTTGCTGAAATGATAGGTGCAGCTAAACCCCATAGCTCCTCAGATAGACAATTAAAACCTGAACTTAATTTCCCCATAAATGCTGAAAAAATTACCACCGTCATAATAAGTGCCATGGTATATGGCCAGATGATGGATTCCATCACCCCAGGGTCATTTGAGGCCAAAGTCAATGAAATTTACGAACTTAATGGCATGCCAAGGATTACTCTTCCAAAAAGCATCCCCAAAAACTCTAACATAACTGTAACAAAAGAACCAGCAGCTGCTTCTGAGCTAGAAGCACCAGTAGTAGAAACTGAAGAAAAAATGGACGAAGACACCTCCTCTCAGCCTATTAAAAAACGTCCAAATCAGTCCCCACTAGGAGCAGTCCCCAAACGCACCACAACTGAAAAAACGAAAATGTCCAAATATAGCACAGATCAGCAAAAGTATGAAGAGTCAGCAACAAAACAGAAAGAGAGAACTGAACTTAGGAAAGACCTTAACTTTAAGATAATAGGAAAACTTGATGAACAATTACCCTCCAGTATAACTGTAGAAGACATTAGAGATACTTTACTTAAAACCAACAAACTCAAATATGTTTATTATAATGGCAATTACAAACCTCATGATGTCCACCTTTTCCTAGAACATAATAAAATCGATCTTGCTGACATCAGGATTCAATACCTAGATAAAAAACACTATAATTCACTAGACCAAGGACTACATGTGAGATCAGAGTCCTCCTCAGATTTAAATACTTAACTCGCCCTTTATCTTTTAACTGCACTCAATATGGCTAATAAAAATAATAATAATAATAAATTAACTATCATTCAGCATAACGTAATAGCTTGGACTAACATTAGAAGTAATGAATTATATAATGTTTATAGGGAATTTGACCCAGATATCATACTTCTCAATAGGACCTCTAGAACTAACATTCAAATAAAAATTTTTGGTTATAATATTTATCAAAGAAACTTTTTAAATGAAGCTCACGCAGGTATAGCAATTGCCATCAAACGTAACATTGCTCATAAAATCATAGACGAATTTGATACTGATTTACTAGCACTAGAAATTGAAACCAAAAACGGCCCCATTATTATAGGAACTACTTACTTACCACCCAGAAGATTACAAATCCCATATGAAGACATCTTAAAACTAATTAGAAAAAACATCCCAGCATACCTAATTGGAGATCTTAATGCTAGACATCACATCCTAGGTCACAATACTTGTAATATAACTGGTAACTTTCTAAATAATTTAATGGCTAATAATCTGATTAAAATACTAGGACCTGACTTCAGAACTATGACCCATGGATCTGAATCCTCCAAACCAGATATTATCATAAGTAACAAGAATCATTACCTAAATCACTCAATAGAAAAAGGACCCCTAACCACCTCTGACCATTTACCTCTAATAATTAAGTTCTCAACAGAACCAATAGCTATTAGAACTCCCCCCAGTAGAGATCTTAATAATGTTGACTGGGATAACTTCAAGTCTTTCTTAGAAGACAAATTCATGCACGATATCACAAGTAATACCTCCATTAATAATATTTTTGATATAGAAAAACACTTAAAGCAATGGTATTCCTTAATTCAAAATGCAATAGATAACTATATACCTTTCAAAAAGTCAAAATCCTTACCCCACCCTAAACTAAATAATAAATGTAAAGAACTCCAATACATATATCAAATTTTATCAAATAACATTGGCAGAGGTCTCTGGGGTCCCCAAGCTCTAACTGAATTAAGAACTGTAAGAGAAGAACTACAAAAAGAACTAATAGCTTCATATAATAATAACTGGGAAAATGTAATAATGAAACTTCAAAGTAATTCTAAAGATCCCAAAAACTTCTGGTATAACATCAAGAAACTAATGGGTAACAGTAAAGAAACAACGCCGTACCTAATAGATAATAACAATAATAATAATAAACTTTTCACCCGTAAAGAAAAAGAAGAAAAATTCAGAAAGACCTGGGAAACTATATTTAATATTAGTGCTGAAGCAAATCTAAACTATGATTTAGCCCATAAAAGAACTGTATGTAACTTTTTGAAAGAAAACGCAAATTTAATCACTCCCTTATTTAACGTAGACTTAAATAGATTAACTCCAGGAGATGATCTAACATCTCCTATTACTATAGCCGACATCAAAGATATTATAAAAAGTATGAAAAACAAAGCCCCTGGACATTCAGGCATTAATAAACTAATACTATCCCACCTGCCTAATATAGCTATTCACGAATTATTAGATATTTTTAACTCTTGTTTATCCATAGGTTATTTCCCAACAAAATTTAAATTGTCAATAATGATTTTTATACCTAAACCTGGAAAAAGCACCACCTCAGCTAATAATTATCGTCCTATATCTCTCCTAGAAGTCCCAGGGAAAATATTTGAAAAAATACTACATACTAGAGTCTATAATTATCTAGAAATAAATGACTGTTTTCCCCCTAACCAGCACGGGTTTAGAAGAGGAAGAGGTACTCATACTGCACTAACATACTTATATGAAAAAATAGCCATCTCGCAAAAGCTCAGGCAAAAGTGCAATGTCTTGAGCAGGGATGTTTCCTCTGCTTTTGACAAAGTATGGAGAGATGGACTCAGATATAAAATCATAGAACTCCAGTTACCCCCACTAAAAACTAAAATTTTATCAGATTTCATATCTAATAGAAAGTCAATTATCAAAATTAATGAATATTTAGGTACCCAATTTGAACTTAGAGCAGGGGTCCCTCAAGGATCAAATCTGAGTCCACTCCTCTATGCTATATTCACGAGAGATATACCCAAACCAGGTATAGGTTGTTCAACTATTATATTTGCAGATGACATCACTCAAGTAATTCCGGATTATAATAAAAGATTTCTAGCATTTAAAACTCAGAGGGAAATACTTAGAATAAATGAATACGAGAAAATGTGGAAAATTAAAACTAATATTGACAAATTCCAACTTTTATCTATTTCTGCTCTTAAACCATTAGATGTAATAATAAATAACAATAGAATAAATTTCTCCAACAGTCTGAAAACCTTGGGCTTTACAATTAACAGAACAGGAATGAAAGCTATAAATAATAGAATAATTCAAAGTAAACTTGCCTCCACAAAGTTACGTAGATTTAACCTGCTCAAAACTAAAAATAGAGTCACCCTATATAAAACTTTAGTAAGACCTGTCTTAATATACCCCCCAATTCCAACTTGCATCTTATCAAAACGTAACCTTTTAAGTCTCCAAGCTATCCAAAATTTAAATTTAAGAAGAATTCTCTCTGAAACCCCACCATACATAGAGAGAATGGAAGAAATTCATTAGAACCTCAAAGTCGAACCAATTAATGCTTATATTTATAAATTAGCATCCAGAACCTGGGGTAAAATGGAAATCGACTTTGAAGAATTTCTTCAAGAAACTAATGCTTTGAACACTTTAGAATACGAATTTATCAATGACCATGTCTGGTGGAAAAGAATTTCTCCGGTTTTTTCAGGACATCCACCAGAACCTATGTATAGTAAATAACGTAAAATCTCCAAAACCTCCTCATCATTATTAATTTATAACTAAACAAAGTCATATTGGGCCAGTAAAATTATATCTAACAAAAACTTAGCACGAGGGTTTGCCCCTCTCTATTCATCTCTTACTTCCTTAAACATCCAACGGCAGGTACAGACACCAGGATCCATGGGCTAACCCCAGAACACACTACAATGATGAATTCCCAGCAGAATCACACAGTCGAAACTACAACTATGACTATGGATACCACCCCAATGAAACATGGTAATACCTCGTCTCCTGCTGTTGCTGTTACTGCTGCCGATGTGAAAGTTACTTGTAAATATAATGATAGATTATCTGTCGTACATATAAATGCACAATCTCTGTTATCCCATATACTAGAAATTGAACATATGCTTGTACAAGAAAATATTGATGTTCTTTGCATTAGCGAATCATGGCTGTATCCGTCAATTAATAATGCATTTATTAATATTCCTTCATATAATATTTATCGCTATGACAGTGGTAGAGGTGGAGGTGTATGTTTATTTGTTAAAAATTATTTGAAGGCCACTGAACTAAATCTTGAAACTGAGAAGCACGAAGGAGTGGAAGATAAATGGATCTCTGTCCAACATAAAAAGTTTCCTTCTATTATCATAGGCTGCGTGTACCGCCACCCCAAAGCCCCGGTAACCTCTTTTAGCTATATTTTGGACGTTTTTAAGGAGATAATTTTAAAAAACAAACCAGTTTTTATATATGGCGATTTTAATGATGATCAACTAAAAAGAGAAAATAAAATGAGTAGACTTATTAAGAATTTAAATCTAGAACAGATTATAAATAAACCAACTACAATCACTCCCACTTCAGTTTCCCAAATCGATCTAGTAATAACAAACTCCAAACGTATGATAACTAAGTGTGACGTAATGCCAAGCCCTATAGCAGACCACGAGGAAATTGTAACGTCCCTAAATATTCGCAAACCAAAGAGACAACCAATCTTTAAAACATTCAGATGCTTAAGAAATTATTCACAAGAATTACTTTGTAGTTTACTTATGAATGAAGTACATAAATTAAATGATGTTCTATATACCGATAATATAAATATACAAGTAAGAATTTTAACCAGTGTCTTATCATCATGTATAGATCGATGTGCACCACTCGTGACAAGAGAAATATTTCGTATCCCCGCTCCTTGGATAACAGATGACATAAAAAACATTATGAAAGAAAGAGACAAACTACAAAATGAAGTAAAACTACAAAGAGATAATATCCCTTTAAGAGAAAAGTTTACAGAGCAAAAGAAACAAGTAAAATCATTATTAAGTAGCAGTAAGAAACAATATTACAAAAATGAATTTCAAAACGCTAAAGGCAATATCTCTGATACATGGAAAATTGCTAAAACCATGCTTTCCAATAACTGTAATCAAAGTAGTAACATATCAATTATACCCGATGAGGTAGATGTAAGTGCTAAAGCAGAAGAGTTCAATAATTTTTTCGCTGAAGTGGGGAAAAAAAACTTTGAAAAAACAAAAAAGAAATAATAAATGAAATAAATAATAGTAATGGTGGTAATAATAATGATGATGGTAGTAGTAATAATAATAGTAATGTTGATAATGGTGTAAATAATAATGATGGTGGTAGTAATGGTAATGATAATAGTGATGATGGTAGTAATGATAATAATAATGTTAATCTTGAAGAACATAGTGCATTCAATAGAAGTAATGATGTCTTTAACCCTACTACAGTAGATTGTAATACAGTAATCTTAGTAATAAAAAATCTGAAAGACTCTAATGCATATGGATCAGATGGAATTTGTTTTCGTTTTATTAGAGATTCATTATTTGTAATAGCATATTATCTGACGGTAATAATCAATACTTCCATAGTTACCAATATTTACCCAGATTTATGGAAAAATCCCCATGTAATTCCTGGTTTTAAAAATGGAAATCCTGACGACGTCTCTAACTATAGACCAATCTCTTTACTACCAATTTTATCAAAGATACTTGAAAAGATTGTTGCAAATCAGTTAAGTGAGTTTCTTGAAAAAAATAAACTTATTGCAAAAAGTCAACACGGTTTCAGGCCAAAATTATCAACTGAAACTGCCTTATTGAAAATATCAGATGAAACATACAAAAATATAGATAATAAGAAAATATCATTGCTACTACTACTCGATCTTTCTAAAGCTTTTGATAGTGTACACCATACCATTCTATTAGAAAAATGCAAAAAAATGAACATTGACCCAAGCTGGTTCGAGAACTATTTAAAAAACCGCTACCAGTCAGTCAGAATAAAAGATGTAGTTTCAAGTCGCAAGAAGGTATTGTTTGGGGTCCCTCAGGGATCGATCCTAGGACCTATACTTTTTCTAATATATGTAAACGATCTAGTAAAATATTTACCTAACTGTTATGTCATTCAATATGCTGACGATACTCAAATCTTAATTGAAGGAGAAATTAATGATTTAGAAAATATTATTCGTAGAGCAGAAGAAATTTTGTATATGGCTAAACGTTACTTTCTAAAAAATGGTCTGTTACTTAATGAAACTAAAACCCAATCTATTCTTATCGGATCCAGACAATTATTATCAGAAGTTGATGACAATCTTCATATAAATTTTAACGGTAATATCATTAAGCCAATGAACTCGGTAAAGAACCTAGGTGTCTATTTTGACCGTTACATGAATTTTGAAATGCATATAGATGAAATTTATAAAAAAGTAATGGGTACTCTAATATATCTAAATAGGGTAAAAGACTCATTTGAAACATCAACTCGTATAATAATTGTCCAGTCCTTAGCTATGAGTTTAATTAATTACTGTCTCAAAGTTTGGGGATGTACAAATAAGACTCAGTTACAAAGAACACAAAAGTTACAAAACTTTGCAGCACGAGTGGCTGTTGGCAATGTAAGAAAATACGAGCACATCTCTCCTGTTTTAAAAGATCTAGAATGGATAAAGATTAGAGATAAATATGTTTTTGATATATGTACCTTTGTTTTTAATATACTAAGAAACAATCTTCCTGATTGCTTGTATAATTTTTCTACAGTAAGCTCAGTTACCGGGTTAACTACCCGTCAAGGGGAAGATTTATTAGTACGAAGGTCTAAAACTGATATTGGCTCAAGAGATATAAACATTCGTGGACCTCATTTATATAATCAGCTTCCCAGAGAACTAAAAAATGCTGGTTCAGTGTATACTTTTAAATATAATCTTAAGAAGTTACTCTTAAAGGAAGATTTTACTTGTAATTTTTAATAGTACACTCATCTTTATGATTTGTTTGTTTTAGTATGTCTATATCGTACACCACAGATGTCTATCTGGAATATATATGCATCTTATTTGAATACCCAATGTACTTTGGAAATAAAGATTTATTATTATTATATTATTATGTATATTGTAAAGTTTGAATAGGATGGGTAAGTTTAGGTTATGTGAGGTGAGGTAAGGTGACTTACCTTGTGAATATGAATAACCTTAGATCACCTTGAGTTACTTTTCTTTACAAGATCTGAAACATTTACATTCATGTCTGTCTACCCCATTATAGGGGGGAGGCTCTGTCAAAGCAAAGACAAAAAGCCGCCGAGCAGTGTGCACTCCTGGTAGCTCCATGGCAAGGGAAGGGTCAAGCGCAATAAGGTAGCGAGTAACATGTTGGGAACATACGGGGCCTCTCAATCGAGTCCTGAACAGCACACCGTAGAGAAAGAAAATCACCACTCGTGACCCAGTCAATAATGTCCTTGCGACGCCTCGAAATGTAGACAAAGCGTGATGTAACCGAAGACATCTTCACCTCAGCCAGCTCCCGATTGAGACAAAAAGTTTTGCTGACATCAGTGAGCCAACGAAGCTTCACTTCACTGGAGTTTTTTTTTTTTTTTAAAGCCCAGTTTGACATAATCTGCCTGGGGAGGAAAGGCTGGGGCAGCAGATGGGAGCGATGAGAGTGCAGCTGACTGGAGTGATGAAGAGGTAGCTAAAGTAGGCAACAAATGTACAGCAGGAGGAAGAGGGCTGGGCAAGGGACTGTCAAAGGCTGCAATTGGAACAGCATCCTTGTCTGTTTTGTGCATTTTGGCACCAGGCGACGTTGAGGCACTGCTGGTATCAGACCCATGGTCTATGGGGCATTTAGAGGAGGCAGAGTTCAGTAGTTGAGGATGAGGTTGAGAGTACATAACCCCAGCTGGCGGCTGCTGATGTCTACAGGGTGGAAGAGGAGGCCAATCCCGCATATCCTAGCCATCCTCGTCACACAGGGCTATGTCGGCCTCGATATCCGGCACGGAGGATGGTCCCGAATAGTCCATGATGTCAGGTGAGGTGGCAACACTAGCTTGGAGAGACGTCAACGAGAGAGGGAGGCGACCATGAAGTCAACCACGTCGTACTGCACATGCACAAGTCCGAGTCAGCCAAACGAATGGGGTTTTACCACTGACAGATAGCTTTTTCTCGAAACTACAGACTAAGTCCCCCCTAAAAAAACAAAAAGCACTGTTGACACTAAAATGGCTATGAAGCTCTGGACAGTGAGGAATCATACAGCGCTGTAGAACCCTCAGAAATCAGCAATAACTGTAGAGCTCACTCAGTCGACTGCTGTAACTATACCGGCCACCATGACAGTCAGGGGAAGAGAGAGAGAGAGAGAGAGAGAGAGAGAGAGAGAGAGAGAGAGAGAGAGAGAGGAGAGAGAGAGAATGATAAATATCCAATAGCAAAGCCAACCGGGTAGGGGGGGGATCACCAGCATAAGGCTATCTCCCACGAGAAATGAATGACAGATAATGATGAAGAGGTAAGGAAGGCTATTCCTCTCTTATCAGCGAATCAAATATCCCAACAGGAGACGGGGAACAACGAGCACATCGCTCTTTCTATAGATTCTAGATAAACAGATTTCCATACAATCATAAAGTTAGGGTACAATAATAATGACAATGAGATCATAATATAT
>JAXCGZ010002819.1:0-34092 GCA_037179515.1 Halocaridina rubra | reverse complement strand
AGGGTCACCACTGTATTTTTTATTTTATTTTTTTTTGCATCGTTACAGATTTCTGGCTTATGCTCTGGGCACTGTTATATATGACATACATAAGTGTGCCAGTGAAAGAAAATTATTGATTAAGAGTTTTGATAGGCAGTATTTCATCATATATGTAAAATAAAGATTATGATTAGTTTATATATTCATGAGCCTCATTCATACATATACAATGGTTGCAATCCCCCTTGTAAGGTGGTGGCCAAGTTAATGCACAAACATACACCAGAAACCAAACATAACTCAATCCATCCTCTTAGGTCATTGGGAACAAATTTAACTTAAAAGTTCTGAGTTTCATACGTACATACAGATACAATGGCTACAATCCCTTGTAAGAGAGTTGGCCGAGTCAAATCACACTTTTACCAGAAGCTAATATACCTCAGTCACTCCTCTTAGTTTCTTGGGGATATGGGTTGCCAGTTTCCCCCCAGCATGCTGCTTGGGTTACCTACTGGGTGAAAAGGCGTGGATCTTCTGTTGTGAGCTTATTAAATTGGAAACTATTATCAACAGTGTGACCGACTTCTAGTACTTATCTAATTGTGTTTACAGGAAAGAGTCCAAAGCTCGTATCTTCCCGTCTCCTGATCGGTTCCATTTTATACTTAGTGATACTTATCATACCTGTCCTTAAAACTATGGATTGAGATAGCATTAACTACCTCCTCGCTTAGCCAATTCCAATTATCAACTACTCTTACACTGAAAAAGTATTTCCATACATCCTGCAAAGAAGTTTTCTTACGAAGCTTCAAACTATGACCTCTAGTTCTAGAGCCAGCCATATTAAAATATCGATCCCTATCCACTCTATCATAACCATGAAGGAATTTAAAGACTGTCACCATATCCCCCCTCAATCTTCTAGCTTCCAGTGATGGTAAGTCTAATTCCCTCAGCCTCTCATCATAACTGAGATTGCGTATTTCTGGCACCTGTTTCGTGGCATGTCTTCGAACTTTTTCAAGCTTAGCTATGTGCTTTTTCAAGTGTGGATTCCAAAAGGGGGCTGCATATTAGTTTTGGCCTCACATAGGTTACATAAATATTTCTGAACATTTCCTTGTCCATGTGCCTGAAGGCTACCCTTACATTTGATAAGAATGCATATGCTGGCCTTACTATGCCATTTATATGTATTTCTGGAGACAAATCTGCCAGTATGTTTACTCCTAGATCTCTCTCATTTTCTGTCTCTTGAAGTTGTACTCCAGCCACCGAGTAGTCAAGCTTGGGCCTTCTTGCACTTGTACCCATTCTCATTACCTTATGTATTCTACATTATAATTAATTACTTAAAGAAGAATCATTATTCAAAAAAAAATACCTTTGTTATAATTTTATTCCATTACATTTAAAACTAAATACAGTACAAACTACAATAAAATCCAGCATAATAAAACTATTTCTTGAGATAAAAATAATACAACATAAGAATTATTTCATAATATTGGCAATGTTCCATGTTTTTGAATCATAATGTTATTCATACAACATGCTTAAAACATCATCTACCGAGACTAAGTCTTCTTGATTACAATCATTACCATTCTCTGAAGTTTTATGTGTATCTTCAAAGTCATTTTCTTTGGAGTTATCATTTTCGGGATCAATACCTTTCATGCACAACTTCCTAGAATTGGTATGACAACCATTTTCATTTTTTGATTTAGTAAGAGCAGCTATTGATATCTGATCTCTTGTTTCATCATCTGTAGAATTACTACCAATGCTAAGAATGTTTGTATTTTTACCTTTATCAAAGCTTGTACATTGAATAGATAAATCTTCCTCGTGCACTTGTTCTTTGCTGCCTTTTTTCTTGTCACGAACATCACTCTCTTTATCTTCATCAAATTTATTTTCTTCACTGCTTTTTAACTTCACATGCATATCGCTAATATAGTCTTCATCATATGCATTTTCTTCACCGCGTTTTCTCTTGTCAGGTGTATCACTAACATTGTCTTCATCACATGCATAAGCTTCAGAACGCTTTCTCTTGATATGCATATTGCTGCTAACATTGTCTTCATTAAATACGTTTTCATCACTGTGTTTTCTCTTGTTATGCATATTACTAACATTGTCTTCATAAAATGCATTTTCTTCGCTGCCTTTGCTATTCTCAAGCGTATCGCTAAATTTGTTTTCTTCACAAGCTTTTTCCTCACTTGGTTTTGACTTGTCATCCAAATCCATAACATTACTGCCCATTGAATAATTATGACTTTTATTTGGATCCTTGTAATGTATATGAAATTCACTATCATCTGTTTTATCAGTAATGGTGGGAATACCAGAATTTTCATTATTTTTTACAAATTCATCTCCAGTTATTAAAGATGCAGTTAGACTATCAGATTTCCCTTTCCTGGTTTTTGTAATCTCTGGAATGAAATAAACATGTAAGTTAAGCCCTTTTTTATTACTGGTTTGTCACTATTATACCCAATTCCATATCAATTGACGCAAACATGCTGGAGCAGAGAGATTAAGGCTGGATGCTATTCCTAACGCATCCGAGCACTCTAAACACCGCACTATAATGGTCCCGTACTACAGGTTACAATTTGTTTGCAATTTTATGTTGTCACTATTAATCCCCATGCAAACAGATGCAGATACAGACAGAAAGCCTTGGGGAATTGAAGCTGGATGCCCTCCTTAACAATGCCTTGTGTTACAACAATGACGTCACTTCCTGAATCAAGTACTCTAACCACTGCACTACCAGGGTCTCCTATTACAGTTACAGTATTTATAAAAATTCAAAAGTCTCTTCTTTTTTTACCCAAGGAAAGGTTCTCATAAGGTTCGTATACTTCAAATTTTGCATATTTAAATTGTATATTTCCATAAGAAGTAATGTTAATAGGTATGGTTACGTTCCACAAGCGTGCATAAACACACTATACCAAAGATATAAGCTAGTTAAACACATGTTACAATTACAGAAGAGAGTTGAAATTCGTATGTAAGCTAATAATAAATAATACAGTATTAAAGATATACAGATAACCAAAAAATAAACAAACTAACTCACTTATATACAGTGGTCAACAGGTGTGTGGTGGCCTTAAGCAGTTGACTTAAGTGGTAGGAAAGAGAGGGTCAGAGGAGGGGTAAGTGGGAGAGGTGTACTCTCACCAAGGTCATAACGGGTAAACACCTGAAGCTTTTTCTCAAGGTTTATAGACTTTTTCACTCTTTTGGAGCAGGAGCATTTGCACAATCTTTTGCTGTACTACGTTTTTACGCTCATGTTATTCTTGTAATTTGAATTATATTATTATTATTGAAGACACGCTATATTCCAAATTCGTATTAAACATTACCATATGTGTTTACCTCTTATAAACTTACCCGATACAGTACTGGTAGTTATATCATGGATTTCCTCATCATGGTTCTTATGATCTATTTCTCCTAACATACTCTCATGTTCTTGTTGTTCTCTCAATCTCGCCTGCCGTTTTTCTTCTGCTAATCTCTTATTTCGTTCTAATCTCTCCCTCTGCTCATCCGTTATACCACCCTAAAAGATTTTAAATTACATGTAAAAAGTATATAATCAAGTTCTCCCTATTCATACAAGAGTTTAAATAAAGTGATTTTGAACATACAGTCAGATATTAAAAAAAATTTAAGATTCAAAATACTTTTCCCAATAATATACATTATGACAACTAGTATACTGCTTTTACATGAATTCAATTAATATTGCATAGGCAAATTTTAAGTTCATTACAATAATCTGGTCATGATTTAAAGTATACAGGAAGTTGGGAACAGGTCATATGAAAAGTATTAACACCATTAGGTAAGGCTTCTGAATATACACAAAAATTTACTTGCATGGGAAGTTGTGAAACCAACTGACTGCTCAAGTTGAGGGATAATTGTGTATGCTTTTTCTTCTTTTCTTCATTTCAGCCAGGATTGCATAGCCTTCCCATTTGCTTCCTTTACTAGTTTTCTATATACTGTAGGAGGAAAATACAAAGGAGGGAATTCCCAATCCCCTTGCTCTCCCCCATTTAGCTGACTTGTTTTCTAGCAAGATAAAATAATCAGGGAAGAGAGGCTTAGCAGTTCTGAAAATCCTTTAGCTGCTTCATACATCATGCATAATATGAGGAAACATTCCCCATTCATATCCAAAAACAACTACAGGTTCTAGTCACCCATCCTAGTATCCAAGTATTTGACTTGAGTGACCAGGTAACTCAAGACACATTATGGAAGACTTCACTGCTTACAACCACATATTCCAAGAACACAATGTACACTTCCTACGAGTTAGGTGGGAAAGCCTGGGTTTGGCTGTGTCCTTGGAGACTTAGGCCTGTTCTGTTAAGCAACTTAGGGAACAACAATAATGGCAAAAAGGGAGTACAAGAATAAAAAAAAACAACTAAATAGAGCAGAGTGAGAAGACTGGGAATCCCCTTCTTTGTATTTTCTGCCCACAAAAAGAAGTTTCTGCTCTGACTAAGCCACTCCCCTTACAAGCGGGAATAGGCTTTGGTATATAGATTGAGAGATAGACAGACAGACACTTTCAAACTCACAGTTTGAAGCAGACTAGCTGGTGGAGCTGTAGGAAAATCTGTTTGTCCCAATAATTCATCAAATACATCTATCACTGGTTCAGGTGTTTCGTCGTAGTCTGTTCCTCGTCGAACATCATCTTCATCTTTTATTTCATTTTCATTTTCAACAAACATATCCAGTCGAATTTTTTTCATCATAACCTGCAGTATACAAAGATGGACATCAGATTAATATTCGTAACATTTTGCATGAGTTATTTATTGTTGGTACAAGCTCAGCCTTCCTTATATGTCTTTCAATACACTATATTTTTTTCTTTTTTTGTATGCAGACATCCACATAGTTTTCAGTGACTATTATCCATTCCAAAACTACATAGGCACCATTAGTGGAAAGAACATTACACAGATTACATACTCCAGACTCCACCCACGTATCTTATTGGAAGTGAAATTTGGAGTATAAATATATGCACATAGTTTGATTGTCTATTTGGCGCTTTATGTGTCTATTATTAATTCCCATTCAAATTGAGGTGGACAGAGGTTGGAGCCAGAAAATTAAGAATGGATGCCCTCCCTAACATCCTGTGGCGGTCTTGATCACCACTTTGTCACTTCACAGGTTGAGCCCTACAATCATTGAGCCACTACAGTCCCAAGCATAAATGTGTGCATCTGGGTGGACACAGGGCACTTTGGACAATGGGGGAACATTACTTATAAATAAACAAATATACTGTAGTCTCATCCAAAAGTGTGACACCTGGATAGGCAAGAAAACTGCTCTCAATGGGCCAAGGTACCAAGAAAACAGAGAAGAGAAAAAGTAGCAGAAGTAAGAGAATGATACGCAGTAGAGAAAAACAGAGAGGCTGAAACAAGTCAAAGTACAGTAATAAAGACCTAAAAATAGGACTGAATTAGGCCCTGAGATGACAACAGCTCAGCTTTTTGAAAGAAGGGTCATAGAAGTTCAGAAGACTGAAGAGAGTTTCAGTCTGGAAGTGAAAGGATAGAATCAGTCACTGCACCGACTAATCCGTGAGCTACAAATCCCCATATAGTAAATGTGTGACAAGGCCCCTTGGCATGCGTTATGCAAACATACAGTATCCACAATAATGTGCTGTATACTGTGCCGTAAATAACCCAGCCACTGAGAGGGAAAGCCAGCCTCAACTTGATGCCGGTCCCAAGCCCAGGAAAATGGGGAGTGTTGGCGGCAGGAAGTGCATCCGGCCATAAAAACTCTGCCAAAACCAAAATATGGCCAGTGGAGATAACGAGAGTAGACACCATGCTAGGGCGATCCCCGTAGGCAACGCGTTGGGGCTTCGCCTGACCCCTCCGAAAAGACGGCAAGGGCTACCCAGTTATGGGCGGGCTGGTTAAATAGGCAAGCTCGAGGGAAAGTCTCAGATGAGGTGTTGCGGGTGGGAAATCTTAAATGTGGGGACGATGACTGGGAAGGGGCGAGAACTGGTGGACCTAATGGAGAGGAGGAGACTTGGAGTGCTGTGTGTGCAGGAGACCAGGTGGAAAGGAAATAAGGCGAGGGAACAGGGTGAGGGTTGCACATTGTTCTGTAGTGGAGCAAATGAGGAGGGGAGGAATGGTGTAGGAATAATACTATCCAAGGCCCTGAAGGAAAGTTTACTTGGAGTGAACAGAAAGAGTGAAAGAATTATGAGATAAAAGCTGGGATGGGAGAAACAATAGTCAACGTGGTATGTGCCTATGCCCCACAAACTGGTTGTACAGCAGAGGAGAAGGATGTATTTTGGGAGGAGGTGGACCGGGAGCTTAAAACAATTCCTACAAGGGAGAGGGTAATATTGGGAGGAGATCTAAATGGCCACTTGGCAATTGGGAGGGCTGGGATAGGTAGAGTTTATGGGGGGTTGGGGGTGAGAAATGGGGGGGAGAGGGTGATTGATTTTGCAGTGGCATTTGATCTGGCATTGGTCAACACCTTCTTTGAGAAAAAGGAAAACATTGATTGCATACAGTAGTGGTGGGAGAGAGATCCAGATAGATTTATTGTTGTGCAAGAGAGACCATCTGAAGAAGATTAGCAACTGTAAAGAAATAAATGGGGAGAGTGTAGCGGTGCAACATAGGATAGTAGTAAATGATTGCAGGCTCAGGAAATGTAGAAAAAGTAAAAAACCGAGGATGGACTCAAAGATAAAGTGGTGGAGATTGAAAGATGCGGAGCTGAGAGTTATGTTAAGGGGAAGAGTGTTGGAAGCGATAAAGTTGCAAGAGGATGTACAAGAATGGTGAACAGAGAATAGTGAGGTGATTTTGAGAGTTGGTGAAGAGGTACTTGGAAAGTCATCAGGAAGGAAACCCCCAAATGATAAAGAGTCATGGTGGTGGAATAAGGAAGTGCAAGAATAAGTGAAAAACAAGAAAGAAGCCAAGAAAAAGGCAGATTTAACAGGCCTGGAGAAGGATAAAGAAGAGTACAAGCAGGCAAGGAGAGCACTAGCAAAAGCAAAGGCAGAGACACTAAATGAAGTCTATGAAGAGCTGAAAACACCAGATGGAGAGAAGAAACTATGGCGAATTGCCAAGGCCCAAGATGCTGCATCCAAGGACTTGACCCAAGTAAGACAAATAAAGGATAACTATGGAGTAGTTCTAGCAGAAGAGGATGAAATAAAAAGCAAATGGGAAACTTATTTTGAAGGATTACTGAATGATGAGAACCCAAGAGCAGTATTTGAAGATGGACTTCCAAGTGAAGCAGTTACAAAAGCAGTGACTAGATGAGAGGTAGAGCGGGCAGTAAGGAAAATGAAAAATGGAAAGGCAGCAGAACCTGATAAGATGCCAGTGGAGGTATGGAAGAGTCTTGGAGAGGAAGGCATAGATATATTGTGGGACTTAATGCAAAAGATCTTTAATCAGGAAAAGATGCCAAACGAGTGGAGAGGAAGCCTAGTCATCCCAATCTATAAAGGGAAGGGAGATATTAAGAGGTGTAGAAACTATAGAGGTATAAAGTTGTTAAGCCATACTATGAAGATATGGGAGAAGATCATAGAGAGGAGACTCAGAGAGGAAACAACATTTGGGGATGAACAGTTTGGCTTCATGCCAGGAAGAGGGACAGTGGATGCCATATTTGCCTTGAGACAAATGATGGAAAACACTGGGAGAAACAGAAAGGACTGCATATGGTCTTTATTGACCTGGAAAAGGTATATGATCGAGTACCACATCAAGAGGTGTGGAGGTGCATTTGAGAAAAGGGAGACCCCGAGAAATATGTAAGAATCATCCAAGATATGTATGAGAGGGAAGAGGCTAATGTTAAGAGCAGTGTGGGCTGGACGAAAAGTCTCAGTAAATCTTGGTCTGCATCAAGGGTCTGCTTTGAGCCCATATCTATTTGATCTGGTCATGGATGTAGTAACCCAGGATATTAGAGATCAGTCACTATGGTGTATGCTCTTTGCAGATGACATCGTACTGTGTAACAACAGACGAGAGGTAGAGAAGGAAAGGCTTGAGGAGTGGAGAAGAGTGATGGAGGATAGAGGACTGAGAATCAGCAGGAAGAAGACAGAGTACTTGAGGTTGAAAGATGATGAGGATGGAGATGTCAATTTGCAGGAGGAGGTGTTGAAAAGATTTGAAAGGTTCAAGTATTTGGGATCAACAGTAGCATAGGATGGTGACCTAGAGTCAGAAATAACCACAGAATACAAGGGGGATGGAAGAACTGGAAGAAAGTGTCTGGAGTGCTGTGCAACAAGAGAATAAGGATTAAGTTGAAGGGTAAAGTGCATAAGACAGTTGTGAGACCTGCAATGATGTATGGAGCAGAGGCATGGGCAATAAAGAAGACACAAGAGAAAAAGCTGGATGTGGCAGACATGAGGAAGTTGATATGGATGTGTGGGGTGACAAGAAGCGATAAGATTAGAAATGAGGTAATTAGAGGTACCTCTAAAGTTAGAGAAATATCAGATAAGATACAAGAAATGGTCATGTCACTAGATGGGATGAACAGTATGTTGGGAGGGGGGTGATGGAAATGGATATACAGGGAAGGAGAGGGAGGGGGAGACCAAAGCGTAGGTGGATGGATTGCATCAATGACGACCTGAGATCTAAAGGTTTGTTGGGTGATGAGGTATGGGACAGGAACATATGGAGAACACTGGCCAGAAACATCGACCCCACATAAAAGTGGGAAAAGATGTAGACGAAGAAGAAGAAGAAGAAGACAGTGCCATAAATAATAATAATAATAATGATAATGATAATAATAATAATAATAATAATAATAATAATAATAATAATAATAATAATAATAATAAAAATAATAATATTAATAATAATAATAATAATAATAATAATAATAATAATAATAATAATAATAATAATAATAAATACATAGTATATGTATATGGATTTTTTGTTTTAATAAACTTTTTGTGCATAACACCATCAGTCACGTACATAACTTAAGTAACACTGAAACCAGTTTAGAAACAAATTAATAAAGTTTTTGCAAGATGCATCACATAGGCGTGTACATCAAGCTAAAGGCATTACAAACATCTTACGATATACAAATTATACAACATAACATATATTACTATTTACAGTTCAGAGACTGTAGTCTCTTCCAAAAGAGTGTGACACCTAGACAGGCAAGAAAATTGCCCTCAATGAGACCAGGCACCAAGAAAACATTGAGAAGAGAAAAAGTAGCAGAAGTAAGAGAATGATAAGCAGTAGAGAAAAACATAGAGCTTGAAACAAGTCAAAGTACAGTAATAAAGACCTAGAACTAGGACTGAACTAGGGCCTGAGATGAAAATAGCTCAGCTTTTTGAAAGAAGGGTCACAGGAGTTCAAAGGACTGAAGAGAGTTCCAGTCTGGAAGTGGAAGAAAAGAATTAGTCACTGCACCAACCAATCCGTGAGCTATAAATCCCCATATAGTAAATGTGTGACAAGGCCACTTGGCATGCTATGTATAAATACAGTATCCACAACAGTGTGCTGTATACAGTACTGTAAAAAATAATAATAATAATAATAATAATAATAATAATAATAATAATAATAATAAAAATAACAATGGCCAAAATTAATAAATTATTAATAGATTAATTTTTTTACCTACATGGCTGGTGCAGTAAATTCAAACTGCGCGCCAAAATAGTTTGTGAGAGTAGTGGAGGAATACACAGCTAGCAGCACTGCTGTATTCATATTTATCAAGTTAACGGTTTTCTCTATTTATATTTTTATATATTTGGTTATATTAAAGGATTATACTGAATTTAAAAAAAAAAAAGATGTAAATACGATTTTATTCAAAATACACAGGTAGCAGCACTGCTGTATTCATATTTATCAAGTTAATGGATTTATTTATTTATTTGTTGATATATTTGATAATAATGAAGGACTATATTGAATTTAAAAAGAAAATACCAAACACATAGCTGTAAATACGATTATATATGAAATACACACGAATACAAAGGTACCTGTTATAATATGTGCAGCCAAGTTAATTGCTTTATTTATTTATTTATTTATTTTTATAATAAACAGTATTTGGTTATACTGAAAAATTATACTGAATTGAAAAAGAAAAACTACCAAACACATAGCTATAAATATGATTTTATTTACACTCGAATGCACAGCTAGTAGCACAGCTGTATCAGCATTTATCAAGTTAATGGCTTTATTTATTTATATTTATATACAGTGTTGCCTCACTTATCGCGGTAGTTCGGTTCCGGGACCCGGCGCGAACCCGGAAATCCGTGGTGTAGAGATCAGCCTATTTGTACATAGATATTTTAATGTATTTTTACATTTACAATGTATAAACCCTCCCTGTACTGCTAAAAAATCACCCTTTACATTATAAATAACAGCAAGCAACGTAATTTTTTTATGAAAGTGATAGGAAAACTTACCATGAATGAGGTGATGATGACTTGACATTAATAGGTTCCATATTTTACAATAATTTTTACGTTTAAGTAAAATAGCGGCCGACATCCACAAACTTATTCTCTTCTTTCAACATATCTAAGAGTTTCACTTTATCTACAATGGTTAACATTTTCCTTTGCCGCTTAGGCTCACTACAAGAAGCCTTAGAAGATGAAGGATGCTTGGGAGGCATTGCAAAGGTTAAAATATGCGAGTAAAAAAATCACAAGCAAAACATATTAATAATAATAAGTACAACATGAATGGCGCACACGAGTGAGGCCAGACAATGGAAGATGGTGGAAGCCTTTGTCCGAAATGCTGATAGCGGTATCGTATTTTACATGTTGCAATACTGTTAGTATTTATGTTTTTACTATTTTTTACTGTTATATTATTCTTAGGCTAAGAAATACGTTTTTTTTATCAATAAAATCATGAAACTACTGGAAATATAAATATATATGCTAGCTCACGTAGCTTCGACCCCAATACATTGTACACTATCGAACACAAGCAAAACGTGAGTTAGACTAAACGAGTCTTTGTCCAAAACGCTGATAGCGGTATCGTATTTTACATGTTGCAATACTGTTAGTATTTATGTTTTTTACTATTTTTTACTGTATTATTATTCTTAGGCTAATAAATACGTTTTTTTTATCAATAAAATCATGAAACTACTGGAAATATAAATATATATGCTAGCTCACGTAGCTGCGACCCCAATACATTGTACGCTATCGAACACTATTTCGTATGATGCAATACTGTGAGTGATACTGTACGTACATATATCATTCAGTTATTAGTACAATGTATATTAATTTAAAATTCATCTACTTATTTGATGATTGTACAAAATCTATTGTATTTATTCACTGTAATTTGGACCAAATATTCCTTTTGTAAAGATTATACTGTGCTTTTCAAAAGAGGTGGTAAATAAACGTATCTATCTATCTATCTATCTATCTACATTTATGTTTTTTACTATTTTTTACTGTTTCATTATTCGTAGGCTGGGAAATAATTTTTTTTATCAATTAGATAATGAAATATGTTTTTTCAAAAAAAAAAATGAAAATACTGAAAATTTTGTTTTTTAATATTTTAATATTTTTGCATATACCCATGAAATAAAATAATAATTTATAAAAAAAAAAAACGCGATAGAGTGAGAAAGCGAACCAGGAAGCGCGAATAACTGGGGTAACACTGTATACAGTTGGTTATACTGAAAAATTATATTGAATTTAAAAAGGAAAAAATACCAAACATATAGCTGTAAATACGATTTTATTCAAAATAGTTTGGTGAGCGCAGTGTAAGAATACGATGTCATGCGGCATTAGAAGGAGGAGAAGGACCACCACTCAGTTTATTCCCACTTGCCATACTGTGTCGAGTGCTTTTGTCTGCTCTCTCGTTGTGTTCGGTATTTACTGTGCATCCCATGCATGTTAGTGATAGTTCTGATGGCAGTGCCACTAAGAAAAGCCATCACTATGGAAATTAATATTAAAGCAGCAAACCATGTTGAATAGGGAGAATCTTCTACAATTACTGGCCGCAATCTCGGATTAGCCTGTATGACCGTGGCCACGATCATCAACGACAAATATTGCATCCATGACCATATAGTATGTACAGTACAATTTTTTTCTATAGATTATGTATTGAATGTTCTTTTGCCTCCCCAGACTCACCTGCCCCTGTCTCCTCAGCAGCTGCCTCTCCAGGTTCCTCCTAATTAGCCTGTCTCTCCCTCTCTATGCAAGCAAACCACTGTACAGCATTCATTTTGAACTATACAGTAATATTGTAGTGTACTACAGTACAGATATTTTTATGTATATGTGTTGTTTTATTATACAGTACCTGTATCTTATAATGTAAATTTTACAGATTAGGAATAGTATTAAGATTAGTTTTAGTAATTAGGTTTTTCTGTTATTGATGGTTTATTTTTTACAAAGGTTGGGTGACCTAGGTTCGAATCTAAGTGAATTCCATCTTCCTTCGATATCCGCATAAAGTCAGCTGCCAGGAACGGAACCCTGACATTATATGGGGACCCCCTGTATACGCAAAATATACTATTCTACTGTTTACAATCGCAAATAGCAAAAAGAAATAAAAAATAAGTTATATGAAAATAAGGTTGCCTTGACAAATATATGTAATTTAGTACACTGGTATAGTCATAGGTACACTTTAAGGTGGATAATCCTTAAAAATATTAATATCCGCCAAACTGTGCGTGAAGCTTCAGAACACGTCTAGATTGTCATGTACTAAAAGGTGTTAGCATATTGCCGTAAGAGGCTGTTCGCGTAAAAACATATCTCTCACTGCAGGACAGACTAGGCAGTAGTGTTGCAAGTTATTAGAATTGGGCAAGAGATAAAGGGGGTAGGAGGTGTAATGAGGCTCATCCTCCAATCTTGCCCCAAGGGTCTGTGGCCAAGTCTTATATGTACTGATACACCATTTTGCCTGCAAACCTTCACACCTCACTGGTGGTACTTGAATTGTTGGAAACGGAGTTGTAGTGTTTGCACAGTGACACTGGATGCTGACAGTCACTCGCATGGTTCATAGAGAGAAGGCGGGTGCACGGATCTTGGACTTGCAGCGTAAGAGAGAGGGTGCAGTACCACCATTATGGGCAGGAAGGCTGCACTATGAATGATGCTAAGTAAAAATGCTCATATCCATTAACTGTAAAATATACGAAATGGCTAAAAGAGCACTCAACTAGGGACGTTGCAAATCTGTATTCGAGCCCACTGCAAAGCGTTGGGAAAAGTTTCCAGCCTTAATTCCCCAATTCTAACATGTGTGTCCACCCTCATATTAAGGATTAATAGCAACACATAAAATGACAAGCAACAACTGTCCTCAGTTTTTTCAACTACTGTGTCAGATGATCCTAGGGAATTAATTATAGATGAATGTAGTTCAGTATTATATATCCAGCTTATGTAGCTGCATACTTTAATATTATATCATCTTTTGGGAGAGGATGGAAAGATTGATTTTATTCAAAGCTCTTTACACATCTTTGCACACACCATCCTTGGAGTTTGATTTGCAAGAAAAAAAAATAAATAAATAAATAGACACTACAATGATGACGATTCACTTATTGTATAGTGTTCAACTTCATTTTAAATATGTCATCATCATTTACCTTGGCTGTTTCCCCCAATTTGGGGGTAGCCGACATAAAAAAAAAAAAATTACTTTGCTCTATGCGCAATGACGAGGGAGCTAGCGACCATTCAGATGGCACTGCTAGAGTGCCACAGTCCATCCTCCCGGCTCTTCCACAACCTGTGTCGCTTCATAATGCCAACTCCCCTACTGCCCCTATCACAGGGCTACCTCTGTACGACGCAGCCCCATGGTAACAGCAGACGCCCAGCAGAGCTGCATCACAATCGCTCGCCACTCATTTCTATTCCTAGCACGCTCACTTGCTTCCCTTACATCCATCCTCCTATCATTCAAGGCACGCTTTACTCCATCCATCCACCCAAACCTAGGCCTCCCTCTAGCATTTCTCCCATCAACTCTTGCATTCAAACCTTTTTCAGCTGTTTTTCATCATCCATCCTCTCCACATGGCCAAACCATCTCAGAACATTCATATCTAATCTGGCTGCCAATTCTCTCCTCACACCTGTTCTTGCTCTCACCACTTCTTTCCTAACCCTAACCAACCGAGATACAACAATCATATTCCTCAGGCATTTCTTCTCAAACACATTTAGAGTCTGTCTCTCACTTTCATACCCCATAACTCTGCTCCATACATCACAGTTGGCACAACCACTTTCTCATCCAAAACTTTCTTAACATTCATTTCCAACCCTCTATTCTTCATCACTCCCTTCTATGCACCCAACACTTTACATCCTTCATTCACTCTGTGACACACATCTGCTTCCACTCCACCATTTGCAGCTATAACCGAGCCTAAACACTTAAACTGATCAATTTCCTCAGGTTTCTCTCCATTCAACATAACATTCAATCCAGCACCATCCTCATTTCTTGTACACCTCATAACCTTACTCTTTCCCACATTCACTCGCAACTTCCTTCTCTCACACACCATTCCAAACTCTGACACTAACTGACACAGCTTCTCCTCTGAATCTGCCACCACCACAGTATCATCTGCAAACAGCAACTGATTCAGCTCCCACTCGTTATCATCCCCATCTACCATTTTCAAACCTCGACCATGCACTCGCTCATTCATCTCTCTTGCGACTCGATCGATATACAAATTGAACAGCCTTGGTGACATTACATATCCCTGTCTCAGTCCCACACTCACTGGAAACCACTCACTCACATTCCCTACTCTAACACAAGCTCTACTGCCCTCATACAAACTCTTCACTGCTTGCAACAGTCTACCATCAATTCCATATAACCTCAAAACATTCCACATTGCTTCTCTATCAACTCTATCATATGCTTTCTCCAGATCAAAAAATGCAAAATACACATCCTTACCCTTTGCTAAATATTTCTCACATAACTGCCTAACTATAAAAACAGTTAGGCAGTCTTATCCCTAATCCTATGAATCAGTATCCTACCATACACTTTTCCTACCACACTCAACAAACTTATACCCCTAAAATTACAGCATTCATACATATCTCCCTTATCTTTGTATAGAAGCACTATACAAGCAATCATCCATTCCACTGGCACCATTGACAACATAAAGCATATATTAAACACTCTCACTAACCATTCCAACGTAGTCACACCCCCTTCTTTCAACATCTCCGCTCTCACACCATCCATTCCGGGTGCTTTACCTGCTTTCGTTTCATCCAATGCCCTTTTCACCTCCTCTCTTGTAATCTCTCTCTCATTTTCATATGTAACCAGTGATTAAAACAATAGTGATATTTAAAGAAAGTCAAATAGTGCTTAAAGAATGTGAAATACTAATTACGTTGTTTGGTTTTAAAAATTTTACAATATAAGATAAAATAATAATATACATCATTTCAGTGCAAAGCAAGAACTGGTAACTGTACTTAATTTAAATTCTGAAAAGTGTAGTTACTGGAGTCAGTGTACTAAGGTATTATCAACCTCTCTATAGAAAATATAACAAACTTAGTACTGTATTGTACTCTTCATGCACAGTACAAGAATTTATTCTTCAAGTTATGGCATCGCATCAAAACAATGCCAAGCAGTCACTGATGCTCACCTGAACTGGTTTCTTATTGCCGAGTTTTTCCATTTGTTCAACGATGTCCTTGAAAGGTAATTTAGGAAACAGGCGATGAGCCCAGTGCTCCAAATGCATCATCAAAATATCAAGATCTTCCTTTTCGTGTCCTTTACCTTGAAATTTTACATTTTTAAAGCACTTCTGAATGACTGGAATTCCTCGGGGGCCAGCAATCCTACCAATATGAATAAATATTCATTAGAAAAAGGCTACTGTGAGCTTAACTTTAAGAGTATATTGTCTTAAGTTAAAAACCTTAAAAAATTAATTAAGACCAAAATCTATGGTAGGATAATTTTTCAGAGATGAAAAACTTTAGGTCACAAAGGCTGTTGTTGGACTGCAGTTCTTCAGCCAACATACAACAAACTTAAAGGAAACCTCGGCCAACACTCAACATGCTCAAAGGACACTTCAGCCAACAAACAATAAGCTGAAAGGAAAATTTAGCTGACAAACATTATGCTCAAAGAAACATTAACCAAGGCTAAGCTATGACGATCATAAAAATTTGGAACCAACCTGACAGCATCCAATTTAGGCATCGGATTCAATATCACTCGCTTAGGTTTTACAATCTTCGCAGCAGTATCAGCTCGCTCTCCTGTAATAAAATAATCAACTTTAGTACAAATTCAGCAAATTATTTCAGGCCCGTAGATCTGCTCCGGATGTCTGGCGTCATGTTAGGGTGGTGGGGAGAACTGTTCTAAACCTTTACCCCAATGAGCAAAGGGGAGTGATCAACATATATTATCTTCTGATGAATGTGTATGCTTTGATTCAGCTATCCTCCTTACAACTAAAATTGTGGCCATTGTACATATATGTATTTCAGCAAATATAACATACTAGGAACAACTCAACTGAGAGCTGGTAAATTCCATTATGAATCATTCATGTATGAAAAACAAATTTTGATTTCTAAACAAGCACTCTTTTTACCGTTTTGTGTCATAATTAGTCCCCATTTGAACAGGGGTGGATGCATATAGGCAGGAGCTTGGGAAACACAATAATATAATAATGGTTAGGTTTCAAGTAAGAATATATCCAGAAAAGCCAACAGGGGGGCCACAACTGTAGCAGAAGAATCTGAGGTAGCACAGTTTCAACATAACTTGCCTCATTTCGTCTGCTCAGCCTTTTTTTTTTTTTTCTTTTGGCAAGATGGATACAAATTCAGTGAGGGTGGGCTTACATCTCCTATCCCTTTCAGTCACCTATAGCAACACTCACGTAATTCAATTGAGGAACTTTCTTCCTCCCTATCACCATGTACATCCCTTTTAGTTGCCTTGTATGATATTCAGTAATTGTGAGGGCAGAAATCTTTCCCAGAACCATGGACCAATATTTGCTGTTTTATGTCACTATTTATCCCTATTCCAAAGGTGTAGACACAGGTTAGAGCTGGGGCATTAAGGACGGATGACCTTCTTAAAGCCCAGCAGTGGAGTCAAACAAGTATGTCACTTCAACACTTGAGTGCTTTAACCACTGCTCTACCACAGTCCCCTACCGTGGACCATTATAGGAAACAAAATGTACTTTACTTTTATAATAAGAAAAGAACGTAAAATACCTGCAGCAGTTTCAGGGTCAGGAACTTCAATTGCCTCATCAGAGTGCATATGGTGACCTCCTCTTCCCTCGTCCTCTCCCTCTGATCCAGACCCATCACCTCCACTATCAGAGGAGTTTCTCCTACTTCTTGAACCCCGAATTCCAAACATCTCTTCTATATCCAATTCCATTTTATAATACTGTAGATAGGAAGTTCTAGACCTGAAAAAAAAGCTATATAGAGTTGCAATATATATACAGTAATCCCTCGCTATTTCGCGGTTCACCTATCGCAGATTCAGTGCATCGCGGATTTTTTTTTTTTTTTTTTTTTTTTTTTTTTTTTTTTTTTTTTTGACACCAGGATGATGGGCCAAAAAATTATAAAATAAGACACCCTTTATCAGGTTGGAAAGAGAAACAGAGATGGAGAGTAGAATGACTTGTCAGATGTGAAGGGATTATAAAAGATGTGTAATGAATATCCAGCTCTTTACAGCCTGATAAAGGCTGTTTTATTTTATCATTTTTGGCCCGTCCTGGTGTCATAATCATCTTTTTAAAAAAATAAATAAATAAATAAAAAAAAAATTTTAAATAGGTGTTCCTACTTCGCGGAAATTCACCTATCGTGGCCAGTCCCAGAACCGAATCCCCGCGATAAACAAGGGATTATTGTATATATATATATATATATATATATATATATATATATATATATATATATATATATATACAGTGTTCCCTCCCTTATCGCGGTAGTTCGGTTCCAGGACCTGGCGCGAACCAGGAAAACCGCGAAGTAGGATCAGCCATTAATTTTTTTTTTTTTTTTTTAAAGATGATTATGACACCAGGACTGGCCAAAAATTATAAAATAAAACGGCCTTTATTAGGCTGTAAAGGGAAACAGAGATGAAGAGTGTAATGACCTGTCAGATGTGAAGGGATTATAAAAGATGTGTAATGAATATCCAGCTCTCTGCTGGGTTTACTATACCTCTGCATTACCTTCTTGATGTCTATTCTAAAATTTCTCCTTAGATATTATTATTATTATTATTATTATTATTATTATTATTATTATTATTATTATTATTATTGGCAACAATAATTTTCCTTTCATGATGATTGGGGAGATTATTATTATTATTATTATCATTATTACTATTATTATTATTATTATTATTATTATTATTATTATTATTATTATTATTATTATTATTATTATTATTATTATTATTATTATCATTATTACTACGAATTCGTAATTAAACCATTATTTTTACTATAAATAATGTAGTTTTGGTTGAATGAACAAGAGTTACTTAAAGACTCTCTCTCTCTCTCTCTCTCTCTCTCTCTCTCTCTCTCTCTCTCTCTCTCTCTCTCTCTCTCTCTCTCCAACATTCTATTCTACCCAACCCCCCACACTCTCTTTCTCCCAGCCAACTAGGGAGGGGCATTTTACACAGTTATTAAAAGTAAATAAACCAACAGATGTACAAAAAATGATGAGCCCTTAATAATAATAATAATGATGATGATGATAATAATAATCTCCACAATCATCATCAAAGGAAAATTATTGTTGCCAATGATAATAATAATAATAATAATAATAATAATAATAATAATAATAATAATAATAATAATAATATCTAAGCAGAATAATTGGAATAGACATCATGAAAGTAATGCAGAGGTATAATAAAACCCAGCAGAGAGCTGGATATTCATTACACATCTTTTATCATCCCATCACATCTGACAGGTCATTATACTCTCCATCTCTGTTTCTCTTTACAACCTGATAAAGTATGTTTTATTTTATCATTTTTTGGCCCATCATGGTGTCACAATAATCTTTTTTTTTTCTTTTTTCTTTTTTTTTCCAATAAAAAAAAAAAACGCGATACAGTGAGAACGCGAACCAAGAAACGCGAATAACTTGGGGAACACTGTATATATATATATATATATATATATATATATATATATATATATATATATATATATATATATATATATATATATATATATATATATAGTGTTCCCCCCCCCTGTATCGTGTTTCTTGGTTCGCATTTTCACTGTACCACGGTTTTTTGGGGGGGCAAATTATTATTTTATTTTTTGGGTATAGGCAAAAAATATTAAAATATTGAAAAAATTAAAATTTTCAGTATTTTCATTTTTTTATTGAAAAAAACACGTAAACGTAAATATAATTGTAAAATACCTATGTACATGAGTATGTCATGTAATTACCACTTCATTCACCGTAATTTTATCTATCACTTTCTTATAAATTTACGTTGCATGCTGTTATTTATAAAGTAAAGGGTGTTTTTTTAACAGTGCAGGGAGGGTTTATACAGTACGTAAAAGTAAAAATAATTGTAAAATACCTATGTACATGAGTATGTCACGTCATCATCACCTCATTCACGATAAGTATTCCTATCACTTTCATATAAATTTACGTTGTATGCTGTTATTTATAAAGTAAAGGGTGTTTTTTTAACAGTGCAGGGAGGGTTTATACAGTACGTAAACGTAAAAATAATTGTAAAATACCTATGTATATGAGTATGTCACGTCATCATCACCTCATTCACGGTAAGTTTTCCTATCACTTTCATAAAAATTTACGCTGCTTGCTGTTATCTATAAAGTAAAGGGTGTTTTTTTAACAGTGCAGGGAGGGTTTATACAGTACGTAAACGTAAAAATAATTGTAAAATACCTATGTACACGAGTATGTCACGTCATCATCACCTCATTCACGGTAAGTTTTCCTATCACTCTCATAAGAATTTACGTTGCATGCTGTTATTTATAAAGTAAAGGGTGTTTTTTAACAGTGCAGGGAGGGTTTATACAGTACGTAAACATAAAAATAATTGTAAAATACCTATGTATATGAGTATGTCACGTCATCATCACCTCATTCACGGTAAGTTTTCCTATCACTTTCATAAAAATTTACGTTGCTTGCTGTTATTTATAAAGTAAAGGGTGTTCTTTTAGCAGTGCAGGGAGGGTTTATACAGTACGTGAACGTAAAAATAATTGTAAAATACCTATGTACATGAGTATGTCATGTAATTACCACTTCATTCACCGTAAGTTTATCTATCACTTTCTTATAAATTTACGTTGCATGCTGTTATTTATAAAGTAAAGGGTGTTTTTTTAACAGTGCAGGGAGGGTTTATACAGTACGTAAACGTAAAAATAATTGTAAAATACCTAGGATGGTTTGCCAAATTTCAAAAACGTTATGGCCTAAGAGCGTTTCGGTGCATGGCGAAGCTGCCTCTGCAGATACAGCTGCTGCTGAAGAATATGTAAAGAACGGTTTCAAAAAAATTATCGCTGAAGGCGAATATGATCCTGAGCAAGTCTTCAACATGGATGAGACTGGGTTATTTTGGAGGAGAATGCCGTCTCGCAATTTTCTCTTCAAGGAAGAAGCTAAAGCCCCGGGATTCAAAGCGCACAAAGACAGCATTACCTTCGTCATGTGAGGGAATGCTACGGGCTTCATGTTAAAGCCTGGGCTTATCTACAAGTCTTAGAACCCTTGGGCTTTGAAGAATAAAAACAAGAATCTGCTGCTAGTGTATTGGATGCATAACCCTAAGGCCTGGATCATGAAAAGCCTCACATCGGACTGGTTTCACCAAAGCTTTATCCCTCAGGTCAAAGTTTATCTTGTGGAGAAGGGCCTTGAATTTAAAGTCCTTCTTTTGATGGATAATGCTGGTGGCCTTGCAAATCTCCAATATGACGGTGTTCAAGTAGAGTTCCTGCCACCGAATACGACATCACTGATTCAGCGTTCAAGGCCTTCTACACACGAAATGCCCTAGCGAACCTGGTTGACTCCATGGATGCGGACAAAGAATTCGTACTGAAGACGTACTGGCGTAACTACACGATTGCTACATGCCTTCAAAATATTCAGAATCCAATCAAAGAGATGGAGCCGTCCACAATCAATGCCAGCTGGAAGATATTGTGGCCAGAAGTCATCTACGACTACAAGGGATTCACTCCTGACGAAGTCCATAACTTGGTAGTTGCGAAAGCCGTGAAGTTGGCTGCATTTCTAGGAGGAGAAGGCTTTAAAGATATGACTCACGAAGATGTGAATGAACTGATCGACTGCCACTCGCAGCCTTTGACTGATAAAGATTTGGAGTAAATGACAAAATCAGCGAGCGAAGAAGAGGAAGAAGAACAACCAGAGAAAACGCACGAAGAAGTCGAAGAACCTGGCCTTACTCTCGAACGTCTGGCAGCCATGTATAACATGGCGAAGCAACTCAAACAACTGTTGCAGGAGCATGACGATAATATGGTTCGTTCGGTGCACTTCTGCAATATTATCGACGATGATATGACACCTTACAAGACCATCTTCGCACAAAAGAAGAAACAGCGACAGCAACTCCCCATTACCATGTTCTTCTCTCGCAAAAAGCAGCCGTAAAGCTGTCTGAGGAATAATTTCCTCTGGAGTATGTACACATCATCATCATCTCATTCACGGTAAGTTTACCTATCACGTTCATATAAATTTACGCTTGCACACTGTTATTAATAATGTAAAGGGTGGTTTGTTAACAGTGCAGGGAGGGTTTATATAGTAAAGGTAAAAATAAATGTAAAATAACTATACTTCGCAAATTTTCACCTATCACAGCCAGTCCCGGAACCGAAGCCCCGCGATAAACGAGGGAGTACTGTATATTACTTGTTCTAACTCTTTTTGTGGTAAGGTTTGTATTTCCTCTGTTTTTTTTGCAAATTTTATATACTGTACGTACATATCATGGCCAGTAAACGCCCAGCAAAAGTGTGTGGAAGTGCTTATACTCCTAAAAGAGTGAGAAAGGCAATAAACCTTGAAGTAAAACTTCAAGTGTTGGCCCGTTATGAGCGTGGTGAGAGTACGGTGGCCATAAAACGGGTGATGAAACTCAGTTAAAGCACGTTGCGCACTATCCGTGAATATGAGGAAAGAATTAAGAAAAGTGTAAACACGTTGCGCACTATCCGTGAAAATGAGGAAAGAATTAAGAAAAGTGCAAAAGCTGGTGTTAGTTCAACTTCTGTTAAGTCTTCATATTCTCGATCGGATATTATGGAGAGAATGGAGAAAATGCTATGTACGTGGATGAGCATTAAGAACAAACAGCAAACAAATTTGAAATTTTTTTTTTAGTTTTTAGTCTTGCTTAGGTTATTTTTTATATTTATTTTATCTTTGTTTACATTTTAAATTAAGAATGGAATAATGCCAGTAATGCAATACAGAGTTATATCATTTAATGGACGTTTTTATTCTCTTTTCTTTTTTCCTCACCAAATTGCCTCCCCAGCAGAAGCCATCTGTTATAGTCGTTGACTTTTTCCAACTGGGCTAGTTGCTTGGCTAATAATAATAATAATAATAATAATAATAATAATAATAATAATAATAATAATAATAATAATAATAACAATAATGATATAGATACTTCTGATCCATAATACGCTCTTAAAAATTATACTGAATTTTTACTTTCACACCTACGAGAGAAATGAAATTACAAGCACTGAAAATACCGTAATCCCTTGCTATATCGCGGTTTACTTTCTGAGGATTCAGTGCATGGCGGGTTTTTACGGCGAGCATATGTATTTTATATCGCAGATTTTCTGGGTATATCACAGGAATCCACAATATGTGGAAATATTAAAATTTCCAGTATTTTCATTATATTATTGATAAAAAAAAAAAAAAACATTTCCAAGCCTAAAAATAAAAAACAGTAAAAAATAGTAACCATACATTTAAACATGTAACTCACAGTATTGCACCATATAAAATACGACACCAGTACAGTAAGTGCGGCGTAGATATCTGCGTCTTGGAAAACACAAAGGGTCGCACCTACGTGAGTTAGTACATGGGATGATATTGGTTGATGGGTGGGAGACGACTAATCACAGAATTGTGTTCTGTATCCTGGGGTCTGATTGGCTTTTTGATTGAAGCTTGATACTTCCAGCATCTTCCCTTGTCTCGCCTAACCCATTCAGTTATTACGTGTGCGACTTTCTCACTGTCATCGGCTGTGCAGTATGTAAACGTCACCATCACCCTCATCGTCATCATTACTGTACACCTCTCTGCTGTCACATGTTAGTCTCGCAAAGTTACTGTATTATCATTATTGTTATTAGAAATATAATGAGTTATTATTATAGGCATTATTTTTGTACAGTACGTATACGTTATTCACGGTTTATAAAGGAAAAAATAAATGTAAAATAATAAATTTGGTGCTGATACTTTGCGGATTTTCACCTATCGCGGGTGGTCCCGGAACGTAACACCTGCGATAAACAAGTGATTACTGTATATCTAAGGGCTTTTTCACATGACCGTTCCTGTACTCGCATTTTAACATTCAATGGAATTCAATGGGAGCTTTCACATGACATGTTGCACAAGTGTACAACACGGCGAAAATGCCCAAACCAGCAAGGACGTGGAAAACACGTATACAAAATTCTGACACGTTTCTGTGCATGCATTCGATGGCCACACAGACATGCCCGTGTGAAAGCCTAAAACAGTTAAAAGGCAATAATTTCAATCATTAACTCGGTTTTATAATTGGGGGTAATCTAACTTAACAAACATTACCAAACCTACCAATGTCACACCACAGAGAGAAATATATTACAAAACATTGAATAAATATCTATAACAAAGAAAAAAAAAGTCTGAGGAAGTGGCTGAGACATAAAACACCTGAAGCTAGACTAGAATATATGATATAAAGAAGAAATGTTGATAGCCTTAAGAGAACACTTAAAGATGGAGCATGGAAAGATTTGTCGGATGAATTGATAGTAGATTTCACCAGAAATAAAATACTTATATATAAACTCAGTAATAGTTTCAGAAAACCTGTAAATAGAAATAAGACTATAGTTGACGACAATGGCGAAGTTATAAATGAGCAAGAGGAAATCAACAGTAAATGGACAGAATATTTCACCAATTTGTTAAATGTTCCTCAAGCTGGTCCGGAGGATGAGGAAGATGAGATAGAGGTCGTGATAGATCCAAAAGACATGGTGACCATGGCAGAGATGAAGGATGAATTGAAAATAATGAGTAATGGGAAAGCATCTGGTATAGATGAACTGCCAATTGAACTCTTCAAGGAGGCAAGTGAAACTATAAGAACATATTTACTAGACATCATCAACCAATCCTTATTAGAAGGTATTGGCCCTGAAGATTGGGGTAAACAATCCATTTGCCCATTTTTCAAGAAAGGAGACCCAACAAAATGTGAAAAGTATAGAGGCATTTCCTTGATAAATCATGCAGTTAAATTGTATGAAAGAATATTAGAAAGAAGAGTTAGGATTATCATTGAACCACAACTGGGAGAATGGCAGCATGGCTTTCGAAACAGCAGAGGTACAACAGCTATGATATTTTCCATTCAACAACTGATGGAAATATACTGGGAATTCGATAATAAATTGTACATGATTTTCATTGATCTGCCCAAGGCTTTTGACTCTGTACCTAGAAAAAGATTGTGGAAATACCTACACGATTATGGAATAAATGGTCAACTACTGAAAGCAATCAAGAGCACGTATAGTCCATGCATAAGCAAAGTAAGCACAGAGTATAAAAATTAAAAATGGTTTGAAATAACATCTGGGGTGAAGCAGGGAAGTGTTTTGTCACCTTTGTTGTTCATAATCTATATGAACCGGTTTTACGTCACAGACTCCCTTATCAACCAAGGGCTAGGACGGTTGCCTTCTTGCGAAGGACTTGTTTTGGCAGATGTAATCCTTACGCTGAGTGCATGCCTTTGCTAACCTCAGACTGTGGCGGGGCGCGAACCCTCGACCTGACACCTCAGAGTCGGAGACGCTACCGACTGAGCCACGGCGACTACTCATAATCTATATGAACAAAATCATGAAACAAGTAAACTACCAGCAAGAAACACCAATGAGGACATTAGCCTACACAGATGATATTTGCCATTGGGAAACAAGTAGGGATGTATTGCAGGAGGTGGCAAAGAGATGGGATAAGGCACTTGAAGAAACAGGAATGAAGATGAATAAAGTGAAGACTGAAGTCATGGTATTTGGTAGAGGAGAAGAGATCCTAAATATAAGTCTCAATGGAACTACACTCCCACAAGCAAAAGAACTTAAATATCTTGGAGTAGAGATTAAATCAATAGGCGGTATGCGCGATGAGATCACTGAAAGAATCAATAAATAATGTGGACAATTTCACATGCTCTACCCATAGTTCAAAGAGAAGCATATCCCTGCAGAAATTAAGAAATTACTCTAGACGACTGTCCTCATACCAACATTAACCTATGGAGTTGAAGCTTGGACACTGACTACAACAGACATGAGTAGATTAGTAGCTGCAGAAATGAAACCTATCAGACTTATACTCGGTAAAACATGAATAGATAGAATGAAGAACTTAGAAGAAGACTAGGAGTGGTATCATTGGAAGAAAAAATTGAGCAAGCTACGTTGAGGTGGCTGGGTCATGTACAGAGAATGGATGAGGCAAGAATTCCAAAACTAGCATTCAAATGGACACCAGACGGAAGAAGGCCCACAGGCCGCCCACGAAAAAGATGGTGGGATAGTATACAAGAAATCTTAACAAAATATAGAATGGGAAGCCTGAATAGATTGGAGGAGGAGGATATCTTCCGGGACAGAGTGGAGTGGAGAAGAAGATGCTCTGCACTGACAGGCTAAAAAGCCTACCTGTGGGAGGAAAGAATTATAGACTCATTTCTAAAACAGCAGGTGAATTAACCTAATTAACCTAACCAAACTTAACTAATATTATTTCAAAATTTAAGTGAAAGTAATTAAATACCTAAATGCATATAAAACTAAAAACAATTATTTCAATAATGACTAATTTTTTAATCTAACCTAAAACTATTATAACTTCCTAGATATTTCTCCCTGACAGGAACAAATATTTAATAGAACAGAAAAAATTGGTAAATATTCGTTTTATACACCCCTTCAATTTTTGGACTAAACTATATTTTTCTGATGAGTTCCTAAATGTTTTGAATTAATCTGATTTTTTTTTTATAAATCAATAATTTTGCGTTAGAGCCTATATTGGTGGGCGGCAGTGGGTACTTATAAAACCTAATCTAACTAAGCTACCCTACCAGTATTATTTTAGTTATGGGGATTAATGGAATATTCGCCCCCGATTAGGGAGGACGCATTCCCCCGAGTGTGGTTATGTTAAGAAGCACCAAAAATGCGTTTTTTTTTACACTTTTCATTGTGGAAATAAAGTTTTTTGGGCTTCATTTCTGCTGCATATAACTCGTCTTTGCTTTCCCTCCACCAAAAACTTTACCCTATTGTTGTTAGAGGTAAGGGGGGGATGGAAAGTTTATATAGAGTGTTTTGCACCAGAAATAGAGTTTAGAATCGTTTGTTTCACAAAGAAAACGGTCGGAAAAAATAGTTTTGTAGTTATAATAATCTCTTCTAAATCTTTACCAACCTACCTAACCTAACATACCCTAGAATAACCCAACTAAACTAACTCAAATTTGAAGCCTTACTTCCGTTAATAGGGAGAATTTGCGGGGTTTACTGAGCAGTGCCGCACATTGCAGGAAGTGGTGGCAACACTGATTTCTCAGGTAGGTAATGGGAGGGTTGCATACAACGAATCTTAAACGAAAAATTAATTATAAACTTCAGTTCTCAAGTGACTAATCTAACTTAGTCTGACCTTTACCGAACTTAACCCTAATATGATTAACTCGGAGTTTTTCGTAACGTGGGGGGGATGAAAGTGTACCCTGAAGTCGCATAGTAAAAACTTATTTATAGTCAAAATTAACACAAAACACTCACACAATAAAAGAATATTTAGATATTATCCAAAGACAAGCGAACCAATTCCCGCCAAATACGAGTTTTCACAAGAGGTGAATTCTTTAGAGAAAACGGGAAGAAGAAAACCAAATCAACGTGATATCCATAGAAATGTATATTAAATAGAGATCCTATAGCCCTGCTTTTTATCTTTTTTTAATTATATAAACCTATGTATTGTATCATTTAAAGGGCTATGTAATAATAATAATAATAATAATGATAATAATAATAATAATAGTAATAATAATAATAATAATAATAATAATAATAATAATAATAATAATTATTATTATTATTATTATTATTATTATTATTATTATTATTATTATTATTATTATTATTATTATTATTATTGCCTGTGTTTTTTTTCTTTAATCTTTTTCACCAGACGCGATGAGCGGGGAGACTTGAGCTGGGAAGGATGATGCAACATGATGAAACTTATTGAATTATATGTGAGTGGCAACACTGGATGAGCGAGGAGGTATGTCGTTCCACTTACCCTCCTCGCTTGACGCTATGCAATGCAGTATGTTCCAAAATGACGCACACTGCCTAGCGACATCCCTAGCTATTTTCATCATTTTCATCATGTCGCCTGAACAAATTATTAGAGACGTTGATGCTTCTTATGTGGACAGGCATCGCGATGACGCTGATCACGCCGTTCATCGCTCCACGCTACCTCTCCACTCATTGCGTCTGGTGTGGTCGTAGCCTTAGTGGGGTACGATACCATACGATCCGATACATAGGGATTAGATAGGGGGGGAAATCTTAGCCCTATAAATAGAGAGGGATAGTGGTCCTCCCTAAACATAACCTTCCTCACTCAATGTACTTGAACAGTATACATTATTTTTTCTACCTTGTAATTGCCTAATTATGCTTACGGGAAAGAGCCTCTAGCTCGGAACTCCCCATCTTCTGTTCGGTTCCATTTTGTACTTAGAGATACTCATCACACTTGTGCTTAAAACTATGGATTCAGTTAGTATCAACTATCTCCTCGCTTAGCAACTATGAAGAGATCTGCAAAGAATTGAACAAGGAGTTTAAGTCAGTATTTACAGTAGAAATACCCCACCCCCTCAGATTGTAGAGATAGAAGCTCAAGGGCCGGTATTAGAGAACATCAACCTTACAGCCACAGAGGTATGCAAAGCGCTGATGGATTTAGATGTTCATAAAGCTACAGGTCCTGATGACATATCCCCTCATGTACTTAAAAAATGCGCAAACTCAATATCAGTGGCACTAAGTATCATATTTAAAAAGTCACTGGAGTCAGGGGAGATTCCAAGATGCTGGAAACAAGCAAATGTGATACTATCTTCGAAAAGGGAAGGAAGGATACGGCTCTGAACTATAGACCAGTTTCATTGACCAGCATAGTTTGCAAAATTATGGAGAAACTACTAAGGAAACATATATCTCTTCACTTGGAATCATTCAACTTTTTGTCAGTGAGGCAACATGGCTTCAGAGAAGGTAGATCAACAGTAACAAACTTATAAGAATTTTATGATGAGGTAAGCAAAATCTTACAGGAAAGAGAGGGCTGGGCAGATTGCATATTCCTAGACTTCCAGAAAGCGTTTGACACTGTTCCACATGGGAGACTTATTAGGAAGCTGCAAGCAATGGCTAGAATAGGTGGAAATGTCTTGGAATGGATAAAAACCTACTTAGAAGGAAGGGAACAGAGGGTTAGAGTAAGACACTCAGTGTCTGAATGGAGAAGAGTTAGTAGTGGAGTTCTACAGGGTTCAGTTTTAGGGCCACCTTTGTTCTTTATATGACCTACCAGAGTCTGTAAATTCATTCATGAATATGTTTGCAGATGATGCAAAGATTGTGAAGAAAGTAAAAAACGAGAACAATGGTAGAGAACTTCAGGAGGATCTTAATAGTCTGCATGAGTGGTCAGAAAAGTGGCTAATGAAATTCAATACTTCAAAATGTAAGGTAATGAGAATGGGTACAAGTGCAAGAAGGCCCAAGCTTGACTACTCTGTGGCTGGAGTACAACTTCAAGAGACAGAAAATGAGAGAGATCTAGGAGTAAACATACTGGCAGATTTGTCTCCAGAAATACATATAAATGGCATAGTAAGGGCAGCACATGCATTCTTAGCAAATGTAAGGGTAGCCTTCAGGCACATGGACAAGGAAATGTTCAAAAATATTTATGTAACCTATGTGAGGCCAAAACTCGATTATGCAGCCCCCTTTTGGAATCCACACTTGAAAAAGTACATAGCTAAGCTTGAAAAAGTTCAGAGACATGCCACGAAACTGGTGCCAGAAATACGCAATCTCAGTTATGATGAGAGGCTAAGGGAGTTAGACTTACCATCACTCGAAGCTAGAAGATTGAGGGGGGATATGGTGACAGTCTTTAAATTCCTTCATGGTTATGATAGAGTGGATAGGGATCGATATTTTGATATGGCTGGCTCTAGAACTAGAGGTCATTGTTCCATACTTTGAGAAAGATGGGTGAGGAGAATGCCATTAAAAATCGTGAGAAAAGTGGAGTTTTTATTACTCAAACTTAGATGTCCGACATAGCGTGTTCTACCTGAGTAAAAACAACAAAAAATTGCTCAATGCAAAGCGCAGGAATTAATCAGCACAAAAGTTATACATAACATTCCTCCCTCCAAGCAAAAACATACAAAAATAATCAAAAATGGATCAGAAAAATATCAACATACAACAATCATTATACAGAAATATCAATATATTATGGCAACAAAAGATATTACAAATTTAATTTTTCTGGTGGCTTAATAATTCTCTTTGATCTCCGTAATACTGGAGATGGTGATACAATCTGTTTATCATTCACACCATACCTTTCAGTTTCTGAGACTGTGTCTTCAGACTCAATACAATTACTATCAGGTTGAACTGAAACATCACACTTTTGTGAAGATACTTCAACATCATTAGTGGAACTAGAGGCATAGGAATAATTACTTATATTCGAAGAAACTAAGGGCATTGGAGACTCTCTAGGTGACTTAATACAAGTACCAGTAAATCTAGGCATAAGCTGATCATGATGCCTCTTCCATGATATATTACCAAAATCATGAACTTGCACCAAATAATTTCTTACACCAAGCACTTCAATAATTTTACCTTCAATCCAAGTCTCTCCCTTCCCAAAATATTTAGCAAAAACTGCATCACCAACATTGTACATATTTGTCCCTTCAGAGAAAACTTTCTTTGACAATTTTTCCAGGCCTCTGTCTTTGTTAGGGGAACATTTTACAGATACTAAAGTTGTTTTAAAACATCTTCCAAATAGTAACTCTGCTGGTGATTTACCTATACCACTATGCATACTCTTTCTATAATTGTACAAAAATCTACAGATTCTAGTATTCAATGATCCACTGTTGAATTTATTTAAGCCCTCTTTTAAAGTTCGAACTGCTCTTTCCGCCAACTCATTAGATGATGGATTGTATGGGGCAGGAGTTAAATGTTGAATACCATTTTTCTTATAAAAAGCTTTAATCTCCTCGGACACAAAATATGGAGCATTATCCGAGACAACAATGTCTGGAATACCAAAATTAGAAAATGTTTTTCTAAGCAATTCCATGGTAACACTTGAAGTCATTGAACTAGTCACTTGAACATCTAGAAACTTATAATATGCATCTACAATTGCAAGAAAATATTTGTTATCTATGGGTCCAGCATAGTCAATGTGAAGTCTTGACCATGCCTAATCAGGGGTAGACCATGACAACACAGGAGCTTGGTTTGGTTGAAAATTTTTAAAACAAACTAGACAATTCTTTGAAATTTCAGAAATATCTTGGTCAATTTTAGGCCACCAAACCCAATTCCTAGCTTCTGCTTTCATCACATTTATCCCATCCTCGTCGCCATTTGTTCCATACTTTGAGAAAGATGGGTGAGGAGAATACCATTAAAAATCGTGAGAAAAGTGGAGGTTTTATTACTCAAACTTAGATGTCCGACATAGCGTGTTCTACCTGAGTAAAAACAACAAAACAATAGCGCAATGCAAAGCGCACGAATTAATCAGCACAAAAGTTATACAGTCATAGTTTGAAGCTTCGTAAGAAAACTTCTTTGCAGTATGTAAGGAAATACTTTTTCAGTGTAAGAGTAGTTGATAATTGGAGTTGGCTAAGCGAGGAGGTAGTTAATGCTATCTCAATCCATAGTTTTAAGGACAGGTATGATAAGTATGACTAAGTATAAAATGGAACCGATCAGGAGATGGGAAGATACGAGCTTTGGGCTCTTTCCCGTAAACACAATTAGGTAATTACAGTTAGGCAATTACACAAAAAAGTACTTACTTACATCCTGCAAAGAAGTTTACTTACGAATCTTCAAGCTATGACGTCTAGTTTTAGTGCAAGCCATTTAAAAATATCGATTCCTATCTATTCTGTCATATCCATGAGGGAACTTAAAAACCCTCACCTTATCCCTCCTCATTCTTCTAGCTACGAGTGATGGTAAGCCTAATTCTCTCAGCCTCTCCTCATAACTGAGATTGCATATATCTGGCACCAGCTTCGTGGTATGTCTTTGAAGTTTTTTCCAGATAAACTATGTGTTTTTTTTTTAACTGCAGATTCCAAAAGGGGCCTGCATATTCAAGCTTTGGCCTGAACATTTCCTGGTCCATTTGCCTGAAGGTTACCCTTACATTTGCTAAGAAAGCATATACTGCCCTTACTATGCCATTTATATGTATTTCTGGGGACATATCTGCCAGTATGTTTACTCCTAGATCTCTCTCATACTCTGTCACTTGAAGTTCTGCTCCTGCCATTGAGTAATCAAGCTTGGGCCTTCTTGCACTTATACCCATTTTCACTACCTTGCACTTAAAAGTATTGAATTTCATTCGCCACTTTTCTGACCTCTCATACAGATTATTTAGGTCTTCCTCAGGTTCTCTATCATTGTTCTCGTCTCTTACTTTCTTCGCAATCATTGCATCAAATGCAAGCACATTCATGAATAAATTTACAAACTCTGGTAGGTCCTTTACATATGCAAGGAACAGAAGTGGCCCTAAATCTTATCCCTGTGGAACTCCACTACTAAGCCTTCTCCATTCAGATACTAAGTCTCTTACTCTAATCCTCTGTTCCCTTCCTTAAAAATAAGTTTTTATCCATTCCAAGACATCTCCACCTATTCTTGCCATTACAAGCAGCTTCTTAATAAATCTCCCGTGTGGGACCGTATCAAATACCTTCTGGAAGTCTAGGAGCAGGCAACTTTACCAGCCCTATCTCTCTTGTAAGATTCGGCTTACCTCATCATAAAATTCTAATAAGTTAGTTACGGTTGATCTACCTTCTCTGACAAAAAGATGAAGAATTCTAAGTGAAGAGAGATGTGTTTTCTTAGTAGTTTCTCCATAACTATGCAAGCTATGCTGGTCAAGGAAATAGGTCTCTAGTTTAGAGGTGAATCCCTCCTTGAAGATAGGTACCACATTTGCTTGTTTCCAGCATCTTAGAATCTGCCCAGATTCCAGTGAATTTTCATACATGATCCATATTGCCGTTGATGTTGAATTAGTGCATTTCTTAAGTAAATAAGATGATATATCATCAGGACCTGTAGCTTTATGGGCATCTAACTCCAAAAGTGCTTTGCAGACCTCTGTGGCTGAAAAGATTATGTTTTCTAATACTGGTCCATGAGCTCCTATCTCTGTAATCTGAGAGGATGGGGTATTTTCTGTTGTAAATACTAACTGAAACTCCTTGTTCAATTCTTCACAGATCTCTTCTTCCGTCTCAGTGATGCTTCCATAAGCTCTCTTTAGCTTTAATATCTATTCTTTGTCCTTCAGTTTTCCTCTGATAAGCTGTAACAAAGATTAGGATATTCTTTAGCCTTCCTGGTGATGTCCCTCTCATAGTCTCTCTATGCCTCTCTTCTTTTACTTAGGTAGTCATTTCTTGCTCTTTTGTAAGTCGGCCAAGAATTTATGTTTTTCCCCCTCCCATTCCTTTTCCAGCATTTGTCTCTCCACTCCTTAGTTTTCTTACATTCATTATTGAACCATTTCTATCTGGCATGAATAGCTCCTATTTTGGTGGAAGGTATGCAATAATCTACTATCTTCCCATATTCCTCACAAAAGATGCCATACATTTTTGTACAGATTTGTTGTTAAATACGGTCCTCCGGTCAAAAACTGCAAAACGCTTATTAATTTTGATGTAATCTCCTTTCACATAGCTCTGTAGTGGCATAGTGTATTTTCTTTCTTTATTTGGAGTGTTGTAGTGGTATGATATATGTCTTCTTTATTTATATATTTATTTATTAATTGATATATATATATTTTCACTTTATTTATTAATAATTTTTTTTTTGTTCTAAACTGATCCCTTAATTTTGCTTCTTTTTGTCATAACGAACTGTACGTTGTTTTGGTTTTCTGTTTTATGGCAACACTGACTCTGTATTGCCGCCTTTTTCGTCTAATGTGATACTTTTGGTCTGTTCATTTTCGATACATAAAATTGCTTGAAAAATTAATGACTATTTCGTATTGTGATACCTTAAATGACATTGTGGTAATCTTGATATCTTGTCAACATGAACTACAATGTGGTGACCCCGGAGTGACAAGATATAGGA
>JAXCGZ010002818.1:20000-34149 GCA_037179515.1 Halocaridina rubra | reverse complement strand
GGAAGTAAAGTATAGTTTAGTCTTCGACCACCAGATGGCTCCAGATGAGGTATAGAGATGGTGTTTGTTATTGTCTCGCTGACCACATGGTTTTAGGATAATCAACTTTTATAATGTAAATAAAAAGGATAATTTGATAGACTCTTGTGTTGGGTATGTTGCAGGTAATCATTTTGAGGTACGTCCCCCAGGTGTGTTTGACTTGTGGTGAGTGTATGCTTCTTGGCTCGGCCGCCCCCTTTCAAGGGGGAATTGGTGCTATTGTATATGAACAATGAAAAATAAAATGGTTTTTGGTGTGTGTGTAGCTGTAAAAAAGATAATTTTTTGACTAGTTGAGGGATTGTTTTTTTGGGGGGTACGGACAGTTGTCCCTAGGGCAATAGCCCCTAAACTTTAATGCAAAAACGGACAATTGCCCTATGATATAATTAATGTAAAATACATAGTGTAATTAAGTAATAATGAATGAAAAGAACTTTAATGTGAATAAGTTTTTAGTTCATACTTGGTAAGGTTAGGTCAATTTAGGATATATTAGGTAAGTAGCTGCAGAAGATTATTGCCCACTTACCCTGTGGATAGCTCAAGAAGGATGCTGGGGGAAATTATGGTAGCTTTTAATCATCAAGGAGCTAAGAGGAGTGATCGATGTGTAATAGCTACTGATGAATGTGCGCGCACTGACTCAGCCACCCCCTTACATTATTGTCCTATGCTCACATTGTTAGCAAGGTATTTTTTGTATTTAATTTAATCGCTATTGACAAGAAACAGTGAAATCTAATCCAACCCCTGACTAGGATGGAACCTGTAGCCACTGTATTACCAGCCCCAGACGCTACCACTGCGCGGCGATGTCGCATAAAAATACAAGATTGATTTACGTTCATATGTTATTGGGGTAGCCGCCGTGGCTCAAACGGTAGCGTCCGCGACTCTGAGGCGTCAGGTCGAGGGTTCGCTCCCCGTCACGGTCTGAGGTTAGCAAGGGCATGCACTCTGGGTAACGATTACATCTGCCAAAACAAGTCCTTCGCTAGAAGGCAACCGTCCTAGCCCTAGGTAGATAAGGGAGTCCGTGACGTAAAACCGGAACGAACGAATGAATGTTATTGGGATTTTAACTCATCTCTTTTGTAATGTAAGTTACGTAGGGTAGCGATGACTTTATGCATATTTTTTCAAGAAAATATTCACCACGTACTAGGTTCGAATCCCTTATCTTTTGAGGATAACTTTTGTTATTAAATACTTTTTATTTATTTTTATTTTTTTTACTGAAAAGTCGTAATCTAATTTTAATTGTTATTTATTGATCATTCTCTGGCCCGATTTCTTAAACAGTGTAAACCTAGGATACCATATTGTTAGTTAGCTAGACACACACAAATGGATTTCATAAACACATCAGGTTCTGTGTATGGCTAGGATCCCGTACCTAGCCCGATTTCTTAAACAGTGTAAACCTAGGATACCATCTTGTTAGTTAGCTAGACACACAAATGGATTTCATAAACGCATCTGACGCGGTTCTGTGTATGGCTAGGATCCCGTACGGGATCCTAGCCATACACAGGACCGCGTCAGATGCGTTTATGAAATCCATTTGTGTGTGTCTAGCTAACTAACAATATGGTATCCTTGGTTTACACTGTTTAAGAAATCGAGTTATGGCATAGATCCCGTACGGGATCCTAGCCATACACAGTACCGCATCAGATGCGTTTATGAAATCCATTTTTGTGTCTAGCTAACTAACAATATGGAATCCTAGGTTTACACTGTTTAAGAAATCGGGCCTTTGTCGTTATGCTTTGTCAGTATTTACAGAAAAAGAGTATTATTTAGCATAACTTACTTCTTATTTCACTGTAGTTGTAGTCATCGTGGCTCAAGCGGTAGCGTCCGCGACTCTGAGGCGTCAGATCGAGGGTTCGCTCCCCGTCACGGTCTGAGGTTAGCAAGGGCATGCACTCAGGGTAACAATTACATCTGCCAAATCAAGTCCTTCGAAAGGAGGCAACCGTCCTAGCCCTTGGTAGAAAAGGGAGTCCATGACGTAAAACTGGAACAATGAGCACAGTGGTTAGAACACTCGACTCGGGAAGTGACAAACACTTGCAAAAAAAAATTTCTTGACTTTTTTTATTATATAATTTTTTAAACTCCAGAATACTGTAAATGAATTTGCTACATTATTTACTCATAAGCTGGAGCGTTTATTGCTCTGTATTCACGTAGATTTGTGATTACTTTTACCTAGCGACACGTGATTCACATATGGAGTATTTTTTGCTTATATATTTGTTTATGTTATTAATATTGTTATTATTATTATTATTATTATTATTATTATTATTATTATTATTATTATTATTATTATTAGTAGTAGTAGTAGTAGTAGTAGTAGTAGTAGTAGTAGTAGTAGTAGTAGTAGTAGTACTAGTAGTGTCATTATTATTATATTAAATTTGCTTTTGATTTTGAAAGTGTCAAAGGACAATGAAAATATTATTATTATTATTATTATTATTATTATTATTATTATTATTATTATTATTATTATTATTATTATTATTATTATTATTATTATTACATATGCTTTAGATTTCTAATGTGTCAAGCGACTACAACACTAACGATTTTTTATATACTTCGTGCCCAGGCCCGATGAGGGTTGATTTATTTTATAATTTAGTTTGGCCCGTCCTGGTGTCACAATCATTAAAAAGATAAAAAAAATCAGGAAAGTATTGATAAACTGTGATGTTCGACATAGTTCCATCATGATGGGGCTAATAAAAGTTAATAATGAATGAAAATATACGTCTAAGGAATAACCCTTTGATGCTGAAAATTTTGCATATATTATATTTTCCATCATCAGTTATAATTCTCAGCTTTATATACTCAGTGGCATCGTAGTCACCGTGGCTAAAGCGGTAGCGTCCGCGACTTTGAGGCGTCAGGTCGAGGGTTCGCGCCTCGTCACGGTCTGAGGTTAGCAAGGGCATGCACTCTGGGTAAGGATTACATCTGCCAAAACAAGTCCTTCGCAAGAAGGCAACCGTCCTAGCCCTTGGTAGAAAAGGGAGTCCGTGACGTAAAACCGGAACAAAAATACACTCATTGACATTCAGAAAAAACTACCAAAAATCAATTACAATTCATGCAGAAAAACCACCGAATTTCACACACGTGTAAAATACCTCCGAGAGGCCTTAATTGGTAAGGTATTTATGATGCAGATAGCCCCAGTCAATTATTCTAATGAAATTGCTCAAATACACTCTTTGTGATTCCGTCAAAATCACAAATTAGTTTGTTCAGAAAGTTTATGGGTCGAATTTGATGGGGCGCTGTTCGACCGGAGGGCCAAGTTTCGTATCAAGATGCTCGACGCGATCAAAATACAAATTTGTTTGTTCGCCAAATTTATTGTTAGTTGATTTGGGTTCGTGGTGTTGGCCCTGAGGGGAACCAATATCAGCATTCCAGGATTTATTGGGCTTAATGTCTGGGTCATCTAGTTTTAGGTTTGTTTTAGAAGAATTTGCATGTCTGTACCATTGTCTCTTTTATATTTGTTATTGAAAATACAAGAATTTTACATATATTCATCTGTTCTTGGATTGTGACGTTAATTTTGAGTATAAGGTTCGGTAGAACTTTCAGGAGGTTCCTGGCTCGAATCCTGAAATTTTCCTTTAAGTTGTGAATTTTTAATCTCAGACACCATCAGCTTTCTTTTATCACTTTTCATTTTTAATTTATTTGAAAAAAGATCTGAAATAAAAATATGTTTTTCAATATTCTGTATTACTTAAATATTCACTGTCGTATAGTGTTATTCTAAGACTAGACTTATTCTATAGGTAGCGAGGTCGGTAATAGATATACATCGTTCAATTAACAGTAATTTATTTAGAGATAACTTGAAACTTTTATGCCTCAAAGCTCCCATTTCTAGAGTTCCTAAGGTCACTATTCCCGCCCCCTTATGGGGGGTTCTAACTAGGACGTGAGTTCTGCCCCCGGCAAGGTCTGGCCCCAACTAACAGACAAGCTCTCCGTATGCCGTCCTCTGGTGGCGGCTTTTCGAGTGCGCACTCTGCCCTCTAGCGGCTATTGGCGTCTATGGGAGATGCCATACGACATCACTACTCTGAAACATTCGCTGAATCACCTGAAGAATCGTCACTCTCGAGTTGACGATTTTTCATTTGTGATCAGATTCACAGGATTTCTTTTCTCTAATGGGTCTTTGTGCCCCACACTCCCGTATCTAGCCCCCAGATCCCCCTTAACTAGCCTAACTAGCCTGCCCTATTACTCTAAATATGCAATTTATAATGACTGTGGGCTGGGGTGATGATCCCTCAGGTAGGTTATCCTGGAATGATGGTTTTATGCTATAAATGTACATTCTGAGGTGATGATGCTTCAGATGACACCTTCAGTTTTAAGAATCATATTTATGTAGCTCTTTTGCCCAAAAACCCTATTTGAAAAACTAAAGTTAATCGTATGCTATATATATATGTGTGTGTGTGTGTGTGTGTGTGTGTGTGTGTGTGCGTGCGTGCGTGCGTGCGTGCGTGCGTGCGTGCGTGCGTGTGTGTGTGTGTGTGTGTGTGTGTGTGTGTGTGTGTGTGTGTGAGACAAACGCAGACCACCTCTTCACGAGACCCCAAGTCGTGATATTGATATAGCAGCGTCTCCTTTTAAAGTTCTCCCAGACTTCTGTCTATTCCTCATCTCCCTGTGTATCTCTCCTGTCCTGTCCTACGTGACAATCCATAATCTTTGTTTTCCCCATTATAAGGGATCCACAAGTCCATCACTGTCAAGGGACGGAGGCGTGTTAATTTGAGTAAACAATGGCCACGTGATGGAACGATGGGCGCGGCCATCTTGAAAGGAGGCACGGTGATTATTACAACTCGTGAGCTGTTGCCATACCCCTCCCTCCGCCCCCCCCCACAAGCCCTCTTTTGCTCTTTTGGGGTACCCCCTTCATTATGTCGCTGACTTGCGAGGGGCCTTCCATATCTGAGGAGGAACTTGGCGTCTTCGAAGTCTTTGTCTGTCCTTCTTTGGGTTTCTTCGTTTCTCGGAGTCTCTCCGCATCTAGGAAGTTCTTGTCGAAGAGACACATTACAAGTATCTATTACATTGGAGGACCTTACCGTTTCGTTTTTGCTGACTGTTTAAAGAATAAAAAGATAATATCAAAATGGGCGATGATTTCAAGTCTTATTTCATGTATAAAGAATAAGGTAAATGAAATAATTCATAGTTGAGATTCTAGTCATACAGATGTTCCGTTATGAAAGTAGTGAAATTCATGTATTTCATAAATACAGACTCGGTGTTAATGAAATTATAAGACTCGCATATATGTTAGAATTGTATAAGTAGGAGAGAGAGAGAGAGAGAGAGAGAGAGAGAGAGAGAGAGAGAGAGAGAGAGAGAGAGAGAGAGAGAGAGAGAGAGAGAGAGAGAGAGAGAGACAACATGCCCTAATTACAAGGAAATGAGAACAGGGAGATGTGAATAGTAATAAGACGATGGGGGAAGAAACATAAAAAGATAATCTCGAAGAAGATGGAAGGAGGGAAGAAGAGGGTGGGGGAACAGTGAGACGGAAAACGAAATGATAAGGAGAGAAGGGAAGAAAAAGGGAAACAGACAGATGGAGAAAGTAAGTCTTGAAGAAAGAGTAAGGAGTGAAGGCGAGAGGGAGGGTGATAATAATTGAAGGAAGGAAATGAAACCATCTTGGCCAGTATCCTTTCTAATGATTCCCGAGGAGATGATTAAACATACAAGTCATCTTGTAATAGAATTTCAATTCAATTATTAATGAGCCCTGTCGAGGGCTCTGTCCAGCCAGCTGTATGGCAAAGCTTTTCCTCTTTCTCCCCAGTCCTCACCATCTTCTCCTTCTCTACCTCTTCTGTTCTTACTCTTATCCTTCTCGTCTTCCTCTCTTCCTCTTCCCTTCTCTCTCCTCCTCCTCCTCTTTCGCTCCTTCTCCTCCTCTACCTCTTCTCTTCCTCCTCTTATCCTTCTCGTCTTCCTTTCTTCCTCCTCTTCCCTTCTTTCTCCTCCTCCTCTTCTTTCGCTCCTTCTTCTCCTCCTCTACCTCTTCTGTTCTTCCTCTTATCCTTCTCGTCTTCCTCTCTTCCTCCTCTTCCCTTCTATCACCTCCTCCTCTTTCACTCCTCCTTCTCCTTCTCGTCTCCTCCCTCTCCTCCTCGTCTTCCTCTCATTTTCTTATTCATCTTCCTCTCCTGCTCTTCCTCTGCTTCTCCTCCTCCTCTTTCGTTCCTCCCTCTCCTCGTCTCCTCCTCTTCTTCCTCTCATTTTTCTTATTCGCTCTCCTCTCCTGCTCTTCCTCTACTTTCTCTCCTGCAATTTATTCTTTTCTTTTCTTCTCCTTCTCCTACCTCCCTGCTTTTTCTCTCCTCCTTCTCCTCCCACTCCTCATCTTCTTCCTCTCTTTCTCCTTCTGACTACTCTTCCTCTTCTCCTCCTTCTTCCTGTTCTTCCTCTCCTGCAACTTCTCTTCCTCCTTATCCTTCTCCTTTTCCTGTTATTCTTTCTCCCCTCCTCGTTCTCCTCTTTTTTTTCTCCTCTTCTGCTTTTACTCTTCTTCTTCTCCTCCACTTCCTCTCCTCCGCGTCCTCTCCTCTTTTTTCTTCTCTCCTCCTCCTCTTCTTCTTCTTCTTCACTTCGGCTTCTCTTTCTCTCCTTTTTATTCCTTTCATGCTCTTTCTTCCTCCTCTTCTTTCCCTCCTTCTCCTTCCCGTATTCTCTTCTTCTTCCTGCTCCTATTCTTCCTCTTCCTCGTCTTCATTTGTCTGCTCCTACTTCCTTGTTTTTTCTTCTTTCTCTCCTCTTCCCCCCTCTCTTCTTCCTTCTCGTCCTCATTCTTCTCTTCCTACTTCCTTGTTTTTTCTTCTTTCTCTCCTCTTCCTCCTGCTCCTCCTCCTCTTCCTCCTCCTCCTCCTCCTCCTCCTCCTCCTCCTCCTCCCCCTCCTCCTCTTGCTTCTGTAAATCTTCCTCCATCAACAACGATTCTGACGAGCGATTTAATATGATTCAACGTTGGACGACAAGGACAAATCTAAAACTTGTTTGTTCGGCGATTTAATTAGATATTTGCTGTTGAAGGCAATTTGCGTGGGAAGATATTAATATTCAAAAGCATTTGTATTCAATTTTATCTACGATCGTTTATATGTTTGTTTGTTTGTTTGTTTGTGCATTTACATGGTAAATCTGCTTATTGCTAAAACTAGTGAGTCGTTAGTGATTTTCATGTTTTTTTTTTTTTCTTTTGCACCGTTTTAAGTGTCACAATTAGTCCCTGTTCGTATGAGGGCGGACACAGACATGTTGAAACTGGGTGTTCAAAACTGGATACCCTTCCTAATGCCCAGCGGGGGGATCGAATTCCCGTTCATAGCTTCCCGACTCGCACAATCTATCCTTTTCATATATATATGTCTGTTATTTGTTTAGTGTGATTTTTTTTCGAGTTTAGTTGTGTTCGGATACCGTTTAGTTGTGTTGTGTAACACAGTTTAGCTGTGTTCAGCTATTGCTTAGTACTGGTGTTTAATGCAACATATCTGTGTTACGCTACCGTTTAATAGGGCTGTGTAACACTATATGGCCGTGTTCAGCTAACGTTTAGCTATGTTATGTAACACTATATAGCTGTGTTCAATTATCGTTAAGCAGTGTTGAGTTATATTAGCTGTGTGCAACTATAGTTTAGTTGTGTTGTGAAAATACTTAACTGTGAACAGTTACTGATTAGTAGTAGTGTTGTTTAGCTGTTTAGTAAAGTTGTATAACCATTTAGTTGTGTTGCATATCTGTATTTATCTCTGAGCTGTTACTGTTTAGTAGTGTTGTGTAACTATTAAGGTGAGTTTAGCTACCGTTTAACAGTGGTATGTAACACAATTTAATGGTGTTTTTTTTCTGATTTAATCACTGTTAATGTTTGGTGCTGAAACAAGACTTCGTGTTTATTTTTAAAATTTAGTTAAGATGCTACACTTACTTATTTTATTTACAATAAAATTTTTAAATGGTTTATTTTCACAACTCTGGAGGCAAAATGTAATTATAAAAAAAATTATATTCATATAATGGCTCTTCTGTTATAATAATAAGTGAGAGGATTATACATATACTTACAGTGAACAGAAATAAAACTTACCTAGAAGATTAAAATTACCTTGAATGAACAGATGTATATACAATTACCAGTAAACAATAAATAATCATATAACTGAGTAAAGCGTATACATCATAATAATCTATCTATCTATCTACCTTGTCTGTTTCCCCCTTTAATTGGGGGGTAGCCGACATCAAAAAAGAAAACAATAAGGGGATTACTTTGCTCTATGGGCAGTGACGAGGGAGCAATAATAATAACAATAATAATAATGATAATAATAATAATAATAATAATAATAATAATAATAATAATAATAATAATAATAATAATAATAATAATAATAATAATAATAACTATAATAATTATAGTGATACTAAAGTAGAATATTAGTAATAATTTTCAAATTAAGTTACCTGAAATAGAGATGTGAGGTAATTGTGCATACATGTGTATAAGTATAGTACAGTAGAAAAGAATTACACTCAAGATAGAACAGTTACACTATAAGTGTAACAGAGATAAAACTGACATAGAAAATTAACAGCAACTACGGAAACCGCGATAGTTGAATGTTAGAATGCACGACCCAGGAAGTGAATAACGTGGGTTCGATCCCCCTACAAGACATTAGGAAAGGCATCCAGCCTTAATATCCCTTATCTCCAACATATCTTGTGTCTACCCCCGTTTGAATGGTGACAAATGGTGGCATAAATTTCTTCATTATCTTCAGAAAACTGTAAATATATGATATGCAATTATTTCTTGTAATATGAAGAATTAATTTTATAACAATAATCATTACTTGATATAGAGATGATTGAATAGTTCATGTAAAGTTAAACAAATATGTTTCACAATTACTGCCCCCTGTGCACGCGTCCCACCGTGCAGATATTGGCATAATAAGAAAAATTCGTTGATTATGTCAAAAGCTCTTGCTCTAGCCCACAGCGGGGCGTTAGAAAGGGCATCTAACCCTTATTTCCCAGCTCCAACCTGTTTGTATCTGAATAAAGAATCATAAAATTAAATAAACAGACTGGTAGATTTTTTTTTTTTTGCCCTTTTATGTGTGTCTATTAATTCCCATTCAAATGGGGGTGGTCAAAGACAGGTTGGGAGTATAAGAGGAATTAAGGCTGGATACCCTTCCCAACGCCCCGCAGAAGGCTCTATTTCGGGTTTGTCAATTCAAGAGTAGACATTTAACCATTCGGCTGCTTTTTTCCACGATGGTTGGTTGGTTCGGCTTTACGTCACGAACTCCCTTTTCTACTAAGGGCTAGGACGGTTGCCTTCTTACGAAGGACTTGTTTTGGCAGATGTAATCGTTACCCGGAGTGTATGCCCTTACTAACCTCAGTCCGTGACGGGGCGCGAACTCTCGACCTGCCGCCTCAGAGTCGCAACTCATATTCAGGGCGACAGTGTGGATAATAATAATAATAATAATAATAATAATAATAAGACTTTATTTCCAACGTACATTGGGTATTCAAATAAGATGCATATATATTCCAGATAGACATCTGTGGTGTACGATATAGACATACTAAAACAAACATATCATAAAGATGGGTGTACTATTAAAATTTACAAGTAAAATCTTCCTTTAAGAGTAACTTCTTAAGATTATATTTAAAAGTATACACTGAACCAGCATTTTTTAGTTCTCTGGGAAGCTGATTATATAAATGAGGTCCACGAATGTTTATATCTCTTGAGCCAATATCAGTTTTAGACCTTCGTACTAATAAATCTTCCCCTTGACGGGTAGTTAACCCGGTAACTGAGCTTACTGTAGAAAAATTATACAAGCAATCAGGAAGATTGTTTCTTAGTATATTAAAAACAAAGGTACATATATCAAAAACATATTTATCTCTAATCTTTATCCATTCTAGATCTTTTAAAACAGGAGAGATGTGCTCGTATTTTCTTACATTGCCAACAGCCACTCGTGCTGCAAAGTTTTGTAACTTTTGTATTCTTTGTAATTGAGTCTTATTTGTACATCCCCAAACTTTGAGACAGTAATTAATTAAACTCATAGCTAAGGACTGGACAATTATTATACGAGTTGATGTTTCAAATGAGTCTTTTACCCTATTTAGATATATTAGAGTACCCATTACTTTTTTATAAATTTCATCTATATGCATTTCAAAATTCATGTAACGGTCAAAATAGACACCTAGGTTCTTTACCGAGTTCATTGGCTTAATGATATTACCGTTAAAATTTATATGAAGATTGTCATCAACTTCTGATAATAATTGTCTGGATCCGATAAGAATAGATTGGGTTTTAGTTTCATTAAGTAACAGACCATTTTTTAGAAAGTAACGTTTAGCCATATACAAAATTTCTTCTGCTCTACGAATAATATTTTCTAAATCATTAATTTCTCCTTCAATTAAGATTTGAGTATCGTCAGCATATTGAATGACATAACAGTTAGGTAAATATTTTACTAGATCGTTTACATATATTAGAAAAAGTATAGGTCCTAGGATCGATCCCTGAGGGACCCCAAACAATACCTTCTTGCGACTTGAAACTACATCTTTTATTCTGACTGACTGGTAGCGGTTTTTTAAATAGTTCTCGAACCAGCTTGGGTCAATGTTCATTTTTTTGCATTTTTCTAATAAAATGGTATGGTGTACACTATCAAAAGCTTTAGAAAGATCGAGTAGTAGTAGCAATGATATTTTCTTATTATCTATATTTTTGTATATTTCATCTGATATTTTCAATAAGGCAGTTTCAGTTGATAATTTTGGCCTGAAACCGTGTTGACTTTTTGCAATAAGTTTATTTTTTTCAAGAAACTCACTTAACTGATTTGCAACAATCTTTTCAAGTATCTTTGATAAAATTGGTAGTAAAGAGATTGGTCTATAGTTAGAGACGTCGTCAGGATTTCCATTTTTAAAACCAGGAATTACAGTCCACAGTGTGTGTGTGTGTGTTTGTGTATTTTCTACTGCCCTTCCTACTCAGAACCATGCTAGAGGTCCTTTCAATCAGTTTCTTTCTGAAAGAAAATGCTATAGCCAATTCATCTTGAACTGTGTATTGTGAGTTGGGGACTTTGAGCATTTCCTCTCTCTCTCTCTCTCTCTCTCTCTCTCTCTCTCTCTCTCTCTCTCTCTCTCTCTCTCTCTCTCTCTCTCTCTCTCTCTCTCTCTCTCTCCGTGTGCTCCTTGGGTGTCGAGTTTGAGAAAATAAATGATCTTGTTGACAATCCTTTAACAAAGAGTTCCTTCTCTCCTGGAACTTCCCCACCACGCCCCCCTTTCCCTCTATCCTGGAACCAGCCCCCCAATTCCTTCTGTCAAGGAGCACCCCTCCAGCCTCCTTCCATTCTTCCCCACCCCCAAAAGCACTTGACGAAGGAGGTCCGTTGTCAATTGTCGTCATGAGACAGCTCCTCAGCTACACCTATTGTTATAAGATGAAGGAGGTACACTTACTTCCCCCTTCTCTCTCTCTCTCTCTCTCTCTCTCTCTCTCTCTCTCTCTCTCTCTCTCTCTCTCTCTCTCTCTCTCTCTCTCTCTCTCTCTCTCTCTCTCTCTCTCTCTCTCTCTCTCTCTATCTATCTATCTATCTATCTATCTATCTATCTAACTATCTATCTATACAGCTCTTTTGAACTATCGATCGATTGAAATCACAAGCACATTCAATCACTTACACTTTTCATCTTTCATTGGAAAAATTCACTTCTTCGTATATATATATATATATATATATATATATATATATATATATATATATATATATATATATAATATATATATATATATATCTATATATATCGATAGATATCGATAGATAGAGTGAGAAAGACTACCAAATATATTTGTACAATTTATGTGTCACTAGAATGGGGATAGATACAGGCAGACAGGTTGGAGCTGGAGAATTTAGACTAGATGCCGCTGAAGAATAGACTATATTTTGTAGAGTTGTTTTTATGGATTGAGTCTTTCAGGAAGCTTTTTTCAAACGCCCCCTCTTCTTCTCGAAGAGATGAAGAAGAAGAAGAAGAAGAAATAAAGAGGATTATTGGTTGTTACTTCCGGCCAAAAAGTAGAGAAAATGTCATAGGAGAGAGAGAGAGAGAGAGAGAGAGAGAGAGAGAGAGAGAGAGAGAGAGAGAGAGAGAGAGAGAGAGAGAGAGAGAGAGAGAGAGAGAGAGAGAGAGAGAGAGAGAGAGAGAGAGAGAGAGAGAGAGAAAATCAAGACCTTTGACTAGAGAGAAGAGAGAGAGAGAGAGAGAGAGAGAGAGAGAGAGAGAGAGAGGAGAGAGAGAGAGAGAGAGAGAGAGAGAGAGAGAGAGAGAGAGAGAGAGAGAGAGAGAGAGAGAGAGAAAATCAAGACCTTCTTAGACTTTTTGTGACGTTTCCTGTCTGCCTTGAATGAGGGTAATTTAGCATGAAAATGAAGAATATATGAACCTTGACGCTGGATAGGTTTAGGAGTCCTGAAATCAAAGGATTTTAAGGCGACTTATTTAGGACTTTGGATGGGCCGCTGTAGCTAAGTGGTAAAGTGCGCGAGACGGAAAGCGACTAACACAGGTTTCATCCCTCATCTGGGCGTTAGGAAGGACATCCAGCTTTAATATTCAGTATAGCTTTAAGATATCTGTGTCCAGCCTAGTTCGAATGGGGACTTATTGTGACACTTAAAACAGTAAAAAAAAATAAATCTATATTATCTTCCGAGTAGATTTGACCCAAAATGGTTGAAAATAGGAAAAAATAAGAGAGGAAAATTTCAAAGGAAAATATTCATAAATACTTTAATAATAATAATAATAATAATAATAATAATAATAATAATAATAATAATAATAATAATAATAATAATAATAATAATAATAATAATAATAATAATAATAATGATAATAATAATAATAATAATAAATCCTCTGGCTTTAGAACGAAAGTTAAGCTGTTTCCTGTTTGCTTTGATGAAAAATTTTCACGCTTTTTTTTTTTCTTACTTGAATAGACGAAATTACGTGTGAACAGGTAAAATTTATTGAGTTGTATTCAAGATATCCGGTGAAGACCAGGACAGCCGAGTGGTTAAAGTACTCGATTCGGGAGGTGACAGATCGGCGATCGAGCCCATCGTTGTGCGCTTTTTAAGGGCATCCAGCCTTATTTCCCCAGCCACATTCTGGCTGTGTCCACCCCCATAATGGGGCCTAATAGTGACACATAGAACGATATCATTCAAGATATTCCGTAATAAATTAACCGATGTCGAGGAGTGTCATACAACTGCCTCTCGATGTATCGGAATGATGTCCGATATCCGGGAGTTTAATAGTCGCACCTTACTGTATCCGGTTAGATATCCGAAGCCTGCGTGCGCTATGCGACTGCACCTTGGTGTATGCGGTAAGATATCCGATGTCCTGAAATTTTACACTCGCATCTATCTATATCCGATTAGGTATTCGCTGTCTGTGATCGTTACTCAACTCCTTCGACTGAATCCGGTTAGGTATCCGATATCCTGAAGTTTGTACCACCACATTACTGTATCCGGTTAGATATCCAATATATGCGACTATTACATGATTGCACCTTGTTGTAAGCGGTTAGATATCCAATATCCGGAAGTTTGTACTACTACATTTACTGTATCCGGTTAGATATCCGATGTCCGCGACGATTACACGACTGCACCTTGTTGTATGCGGTTAGATATCCGATTTCCGAGAGTTTTACATTCGCACCTTATTTTATTTAGGTAGTTATCCGATGTCTGTTAACGTTACACGACTGGATCTACTGTCTGCGGTTACAGGAAAAATAAAATAAATTTATGATATGATTATATATACTTGAACGAGTCATTTTATTATATCACTAAATTCTAAATTTTGTCCAGCAATGAATCATTGCCATTCATTA
>JAXCGZ010002818.1:2500-15000 GCA_037179515.1 Halocaridina rubra | reverse complement strand
AAACCAAATGGATTTTTCCAGGAGTCAGATATTTGAGGGATGAAGAGATACTGTTCCGGTTTTACGTCACGGACTCCCTTTTCTACTAAAGGCCTAGGACGGTTGCCTTCTTGCGAAGGACTTGTTTTGGCAGATGTAATCCTTAACCTGAGTGCATGCCCTTGCTAACTTCAGACCGTGACGGGGCGCGAACCCTCGACCTGACGCCTCAGAGTCTCGGACTCTACCGCTTGAGCCACGGTGACTACGAAGAGATACTGATTCTTAACTCTTCGTAGACCTCGACTTTGAAAGTTTATGAGATAATTCCATTAGACTCTCCTTTTGAAATTGTTGCAAGTAATTTTGGATATTCTCATGGCATGGTGTAGTACAAGTTGTTTTCAGAAATAACAAAAAAAAAAAAAATGCGTTTTTGAGAGGGGGTTCTCCCCATCCTCCATTATGGGGAGAGAACCTGATTTATCCTAAGCAATTCCTCCTCCTCCTCCTATTCCCCCTCCCCTATCCCTCCTCTTGGAGATCCTGGAAGGAGGAGCGGATCTATTCCAAAGCAATGCTCCGAAAGAGGTCTTAAGAGATGTCTTCGAAGGGGGTCTTGGAGGGGGGTCTGAGACTCCCCAAGGTGGACAATGGAACGGTGTGGGATGGAATAGGGAGATCCTGGAGAGAGCCTAGTTACCGCGTCTTGGAATAAAGATGTTCCTCTGATCGTGGGTGGTAAAGAGGTGGAAGAGAAGTGCTGAGAAAAGGAGGAGAAGAAGACCAAAAGAGACGAGAATACTTAGATAAGAGAAGATTATAGATAGAATGAAGTGCTGAGAGGAGGAGGAGAAGAGGACCTAAAGAAATGACAGGACGTAGATAAGAAAAGATTAGAGATGGTGTATGTGAAGTACTTTGAGGAGGAGGAGAAGGAGGAGGAGGAGAAGAGATGTATAAAGAAACGACAATGCTTAGAAATGACAGGCCTCAGATAAGAAAAGATTAGAGATGGTATATGTGAAGTACTCGGAGGAGGAGGAGTAGGAGGAGTACTTCAGAGAGGTAAAAAGAAACGACAATGCTTAGATAAGAGATTAGCGAGAGCATATATGAAGTGGCGAGAAGAGGAGGAAGAGGAGGATCACATGAAACATATAGACTCAGAAGACTCAAACAGAGGACCAGAGATTGTAAATATGACCAAATGAGAGGACTGGAATTAAAAACGACCAAATTAGAGAACTAAGAGAAGACCAAGTGAGGGGACTGGAATTAAAGAGGAAGACCCAAAGAAAGGATTAGAATTGAGAGGTAGACCAAAAGAGTGGACTGGAATTATAGAGGAAGAATAAAAGAGTGGATTGGAATTACAGAGGAAGACCAGAAGAGAGGTCTGAAATTAAAGAGGAAGACCAAAAGAGAGGACTAGAATTAGAGAGGAAGACCAGAAGAGAGGTCTGGAATTAAAGAGGAATACCAAAAAGAGTATTATATATATATATATATATATATATATATATATATATATATATATATATATATATATATATATATATATATATATATATTTAACCATCTTTATAACCACTTTTGCTTATTGCTATAATTAAATTATTTTTTTTATTTACATTCAGAAACGTCGAATGCCATTTTCACAGACCTTTGGAAAGATGAACTATTTTACAAGTGATTTGGTGTTAGCGTTAATAGAAGTCATGTCAGTAGAATATCTGAATGGGATAGTTGCTTACCGTTTAATAAGTCACTGTTAATGCCTATTACAGTAGAGGGGGACAGACAGGTTGCAGCTGGGGAATTAAGGCTGAATGTCCTTTCTAACGACCCGCGATGGGCACTATGACGTCAAGGTGATGATAATGAAATATTAATTATAATCTGATAGGATTGGAGATCAAGAAAGACAAAAAAGTGACTCTTGTAATATAAGAAAATGCTACTCTTTGTTATAAAAGAGAAAATTAAAGAGAAATAAAGAGGAGATAATAGAGTAAAAGAAGTAATAATACATTAGAGGGTTACATCGTACTCTGCTCGTCCACGCTTTTTCTGTCATTTTTTTCCCCAGAAAGAAATAATGATGAAATTCTTAAAATGGTGAATATCTTTCTCTTACGCTGAAATTAGAGTATAGAGAAGCATGTTTAATTGCCAACACACACAAACAGACATGTCATTATCATCTTTAATTATTATTAGTTATCATATTGTAGGACATTAGTCACCGTGGCAAAGCGGTAGCGTCCGCGACTCTGAGGTGGCAGGTCGAGGGTTCGTGCCCCGCCACGGTCTGAGGCTAGCAATGGCTTGCACTCAGGGTAAAGATTACATCTGCCAAAACAAGTCCTTCACAAGAAGGCAACCGTCCTATCCATTGGTAAAAAAGGGAGGCCGTGACGTAAAACCGGCTTTATTATATCATAGCACAGTTGCATAATTAGTTAACCCTCGTTTTCTGTATACTAGAAAAACAATAGAATGAAAACAGAAACTAGTAAAGAAATAATTAAAAACATAAATAAATAAACAACTGTGCAAAATCGCTTGATTAGCGGAGGCCGACGGTCGATACTGAAACGCGATTTTTGACCGCAAGAATTACCGCCACAACCCCACACATTAACCACAACGAAATTTCCCCCCCCCCCCCCCTCACTGTCTTTACTCGTCCCCGCTGTATCGGCTCTGCTTGGCTGCCTTTCGTGTAGCCTGCTTGTGATCCATTTTTTATTATTATTATTATTTTTATTATTATTATTATTATTATTATTATTATTATTATTATTATTATTATTATTATTTATTATTATTATTATTATTATTATTATTTATTATTATTTATTATTATTATTTTTTATTATTATTATTATTATTGTTATTATTATTATTATTATTATTATTATTATTATTATTATTATTATTATTATTATTATTATTGGCGGAAAAGAGTTGGAATATACTCCTATAAGCATGTCTGTAGCTAAGTAGTTAAGAGGGCAAAGTGGGCAATTCGAGTAAATTGCTGAAGGAAGTTGGTTTCCCAATGGCCGGAAAAAGCAAAATGTTGTATCTATCACCCAGTGGTCATTAGCTCTCCCATGGTAGCTATTATTATTATTATTATTATTATTATTATTATTATTATTATTATTATTATTATTATTATTATTATTATTATTATTATTATTATATCTACAAGCTTAGAAAATTGCAGCTTCCTCTTCATCAAAAGAGATTCACCACGAGAATTCATTATTATTATTATTATTATTATTATTATTATTATTATTATTATTATTATTATTATTATTATTATTATTATTATTATTATTATTATATCTAAAAGCTTAGAAAATTGCAGCTTCCTCTTCATCAAAAGAGATTCACCACGAGAATTCATTATTATTATTATTATTATTATTATTATTACTATTATTATTATTATTATTATTATTATTATTATTATTATTATTATTATTATTATTATTATTATCATTATTATTATTCATGCAAATTAAACATTATTTTCTTTGCTCTTACTTGGACATCACTATCATTAATAACAGCAATTACCGTAATGACTATTAACTACCATATACAGTCATCATACTGTCTATTTCGAGGGAGCGTTTCAAATCGTTTTCATTATCCTTGTTAATGCGTCAATTAAGCATCCATTCTTTAACGTAGAACCTCTTTAATTATATCATTACTCAGACACCTTTACAGGTAGATCAAGGTCCTAATTATTCCATTTTAAGGTACCTGCTCATCCCACGTTAACTACAGGTAAGGTAATTAAGGCGACCAATTGCTTTGTTTATGTGTATGTGGGTGATTTAAGATGCTCGATTGGGGGTGGAGTTGAATTTGTTAAATTTGTTTAAACAATGTTGTTTTGTTTTCTTTACTGAAGGTTGATTAGTGTTCGTCTAACTTGATTTTATTCGGGGAAATTTGATTTGTTTCCATATTCTGTACTGCAAATTATTTTGTAATATTAGATTCATGTATTTCATACCTTACAAAGTACATTTACTGATCCAAAGATCGATTCTGTATCTCTTATGCAAGCTGTTTGGAAGCCATTAGTAGTTGTGTAAGTACAATTTTATGGGTCACACTTAATCCCCGTTCGAGAGGGCTGGACACAGACATGTTGGAGTAGGGGGATAAAGACTGAATTACCTTCCTAAGACCCCACAGTGGGATCGAAGAGTTTAAGCTGTTTACTGGCAGGAACTGCTGTGGTTGGACACCACAGTGGGGGGTTGGGGCTTGCCCTGGCTGACGAATACCCATTGTATTGAAATGGAAATAAAGTTTTTTTTTTGTGTATTTTAGTAAAAGGTTATGGAGATTCTAGGGGGCGAAAACCCCTCTTTGGAAATTCGTGTGTTAGTGTTGTTTTAGTTTTATAGTTACTTTAGGTAGTAAACTTGGAAAAAGCGCACTTTTGATTACTGATATTATTGTCGAAATGAAAAGTCAGGAACATTCCAGAAATTCGAATACTTCCTCCGTGTTACCCTGCGTGTCGTAAAATTCAGCTAAATAGGGCGGAGCGAGGGGACTGGGAATCCCCTCCTTTGTATTTACTTTCCACTCCCACTCAAAGTCAAAGTATTATTTTTTACTCAGCTTTGGTATATGGATGGAAGAAGGAACTTTAAAGAAATCGAAAATAATGGGAGGATGGAGTAGGACGAGTAGTCACCGTGGCTCAAGCGGTAGCCTCCGCTGCTCAGAGGCGTCAGGTCGAGGGTTCGCGCCCCGTCACGGTCTGAGGTTAGCAAGGGCATGCACTCAGGGTAAGGATTACACCCGCCAAAACAAGTTCTTCGCAAGAAGGCAACCGTCCTAGCCCTTAGTAGAAAAAGGAGTCAGTGACGTAAAACCGGAGTAGGACGAGTTAAGGATTGATTATAATAATTTTCTTTTTAGGATCCGATGAATTTTGAAAATATCTGAGGTGCGTTTTCTTCTGTTCACCTGTTCTGTTTTTATTCTTGTTTTTTCCTTTTTCTTTTCATTTATCCTTTTATTTTTAATGATTGTTGCCTCTTATCATCTCTTCTTCAGCCTGTTCACGTCTTTCCTCCTTATTTTTCCCTCTTTTTTCCCCTTTTAATTCTCATATCTTTTAATTCTTGTTAGCTCATCTATAGCCATCGCTTCATCTGTGAGCATATCAGATCTTCCGCAGTTTTTTTTTTTTTTGTATTAATCAAATAACTGTACATGGGAACATGTGCACTTGGGCACTCCCAGTGATACTGCAGTTGTTAAACATTACAATCTATATTTGGTCATGTATAAATCAAATATTAATAGAATTTGCAATTCAATTTAAATATCATAAGTAATTTAGAATGAAATATAGTGTAGCAAGTGCTTGATGGCAGAAGAGCACTCTGCGATCATTAATTTAGAGTAATACTTGTAATAATAATTGTCAATAGCCCTTATTGAGTGCTATTCATTTAAGCGCAGTCTGTTTCTGCTTGGCTTTTTAGGATCCTGGAAAGTTCATTATCATATCGTTCACCCTTTCAACAAGTCCTTATGGTGCATGTAAAAGTCATACGAACATTTCCTTTTCTGAGTGAGTCGCCCCCCCCCCCATTCTGTTCTTGCACCCCTGTCCAGGGTCCCTTACCCCCAGTATGGTCCTAATCTCTATACCCCAAGTCCCCCCCCCCCCGAATCCCTTCTGACCATACCCAAAAGTAGAGAATGAATTAAATTGTACTTGTAATCAGTAATTGATATAGATATTGTTAATATATAATTTCATATGAAAAACTGTATATTATAGGGAGTACCTGCTCGAGCTTGTCCCCTTGAACAGTTTTTGGTTTAATAAAAATACATCCTGGCCCAGTGCCCAAGCTCTCCACCTTATCCTTGGGGGCCATCTTGTCCATGGGTATACCTTTTCCCCATACCAGTACCCGGACGTATTCCCCCCTGAATATCTAAAGTCCCCTCCCTATATAACCCCTCTCTACCTCTTGACCCCTTCCTCCACCTAGGTCCTTCAGCCACCCTCGAAGTCTTTTGGTATCAATGACTTAACAGCCCAATCAACAGGGGCGGATCTTCCGGTGGAGGTAAACTCTTACTCTGGGGGGTCCGCACTGCAGGGGGGCGCATGACCCCCCGCTGAAGTCAGCTCGACCCCCGCTGACCTGAGACCACCAACACCTCCACGGGGGTAAAAAGAAGAAAATGGGAAAGGCTGAGATTGAAATAAATGGATTGGTGGAGGTGGGTATGGGATGGGGGAGTTTGGGTATTGGATGGGGGTCATGAGACTATTATGGGGATGGTTGATAGGCAGAGAAATTCAATGGGAAGCCAGTAATACTATAATGATTGTATTAAAAAGAGGACCTGATTTATATTAATTTTCGAGGTTAATTTTTAGAGGTCGAGTTGACCTTAAAAGCATAATACTTTTACCAAGTGATAGTGAAATTCTTTGAATATATTGTTTCTCTCTCTTTCTCTATCTATATCTATCTATCAATCTATATGTCTAATTATCATTTTAATTTTTTTAAGTTTCCCTCTAATTCGATTTAATCACAAAAACAGTATACAATATATATATATATATATATATATATATATATATATATATATATATATATATATATATATATATATATATATATAAGATGTATTAAACCGTAAGGTAATAATATTTAAAGAGTTTGCTTGGAAGAAAAAATTACGTTTTTGAACATAAAAGACATCCCATTCTGAATTAAAGCTTAAGGAAATTATAGTTTAATGTTCGTAATAAAAAAAAAATACTCTTTTAATATACCTCTCGCTTATTTTGTTTTAAAATGTTAAGGAAAATAGAGTTGAATTAGAGCAATCTAATGGGACCTCAGTAGCGTAGTGGTTAGAGTGGTCGACTCGAGTAGTAACAAATCCGCTTTCGAGCCCACCGCGGATCGTTATGAAGGGCATCCAACCTTAAATCCCCCAACTCCAACCTGCGTCCGCACCCATTCGAATGGGGATTCATAACAACATATGCATTTTAAGATCAGTTGTAAGAAAAATTAATGTAAATATGGTTACATGAAAAAAAAAAAAATAAGTTTTGGGATAGAAACGCAGTCAGCTCAAACAATCTTTGTCTTTGAAGTTTATAATACAAGATTTTTATGTCAATATCAATCCCCAATTTGGGGGTGAACAGAGTGTGGCAGAGGATAAAGACTAGAGGCCCTTCTTAGTGCCCCACGGTAGTCTCCATTGCGGGTCTGTCAGATCCGGAATTGAGCACTGACCACTAGGCTACCGTAGTTCCATAATGTTGTTCTTCTTGTTCCGGTTTTACGTCACGGACTCCCTTTTCTACCAAGGGCTATGACGGTTGCCTTCTTGCCAAGGAATTGTTTTGGCAGATGTAATCGTTACTCTGAGTGCATGCCCTTGCTAACCACAGTCCGTGAAGGGGCGCGAACCCTCGACCTCATGGTTTATGAAATGACAAAATTGGATATTTGGAATATGAGTAAGGAACACATTCGTCGAACTCGGCATTTTTGCTTGTGTTCAGTCACAAATGCTGAAATATATCAGCTTCAGCATGTAGGATGATGATGGACCGTTTATGCGTTACAATTATTCCCCATCTAAATGAGGGTTTACGCAGACATGTTCAAGCTGGGGAATTAAGGCTGGATGCATTTAGGAACGTGTAGGTTATTTACGGTGAGGTGTGTGTGTTTTTTTTTTTTTTTTTTTTTTTTTTTTACACCTCGAGGGGCAACGAAAATTACCGTTATCGGGCCCGGGTACCAAGAAAGCATAAAAGAAAGAGGAATAGAGATGAGGAGTGTTGCTTTGTATATAGTTTAATTATTTTTCCTAGTCCATTATTTTTCATTTTATTCATTATTTTCTCTTCAGAAAGGAAATATTTTGAAACCAGGTAAAATACTTTCTAGATCAAACATATATAACTTTTTTTTTTCCCAAGAGGAAATGATTTTGAAGTTACAGAACCCTTTTTTTTGTCGATTTTTTTTTGTGTCCTTCTTAACCCCCTTTCGAATTCGTTTTTTTTTTTTTTCCAAGAGGATTTGAGTTTGTAATTAGAGAAAGATTTTGCATTTTGCCGTTTTATGTGCCCCCCTCTTAAACCCCTTTTGAAGTGGGGTTAACATACAGGTTGGAGGAAGGAAATTAAACCAGAATGCCATAACCAACGCCCCGCGGTGGACTCGAACACGAGTGTTCTTACTACTGCGCTCCTGCACTCCCCAGAGGATGAAATAGTGTTTATACCATGAAAATTGCCTACTTTTTACTGTGAAATATATATATATATATATATATATATATATATATATATATATATATATATATATATTATATATATATATATATATATATATATATATATATATATATATATATATATATGTATATATATATATATATATATATATATATATGTATATATATATATATATATATATATATATATATATATATATATATATATATATATATATATATATATATATCCTTCGCTGTAAGCACTGCGTTTTAGAGTGCAATTAAAATTGTCCATTTTGGAAAAAAAAAAATACTTTGTTTAATTTCTAAAAGTTAAGGTAGATTATTCGTATTCTTTAAAAAGAATATTTTGTGTGTGTGGGAATAAGAACCGGAGTCTACAATAATGTTTTTGCTCAAGCTCGAGGAGATTGAAAATATAGCCGTATAAAATATTTTTGCAAACTAGATATTTTTTATTTGACGATGTTTATTGAGCTGTCAGACATAATTTAATTTAAATTTTGTTCAATAGTATTGTTTTAAATCAGTGATTGAGACTCCATTATCCTCAGGAGATAATTTTCACTCGAAAGCACCTGAAGATTGGATTTGAATATGAAAGCTCTTGAAAAGAGAAATGAACTGGAAAGCTCTCTGGAAAGAGGATGTCACTGGAAAAAATGAACGTAAAAGAGAGTATTGAATGGGAAACAGAATTTTCTAGGAAGAGAATTTTATTCTAAAATACTCGGATAGAGAAATTGACTCGAAACAGTCGCAAGGAAAAATTCCCTTTGGAAAAAAAATCCCAAAGAGGGAGCTCGATTAAGCTCAGAAAGAGAATTTCACACGAATTCATTTTGAAAAAAGAATTATTTCACTCGCAATCTTCGTGCCCAGGCCCGACGAGGTTAGATTTATTTTTATTAATTTTTATTAGCCCCTCCTGGTGTCACAATCATAAAAAAAAGTACTCTGAAGTAAGATTTCATTCAGATGCACTTAAGAAAAAAAAAAACTTTCTCTCCATCAATAAGAGAATTTCTTTCGAAAATATACGGGAAGATAAATCCAATCAAAGCGCTAAGAAATGGAAAATGCTCACTAATGCTCTCAGGAAAGAGAAATTCATTCGAAAGCGCTCAGAGAAGAGAAATATGCCCACCAAAGCGCCAGAAAAGAGAAATTCAGTCGAAAGCGCCCAGAAAAGAGAAATGAGCAATGCCTTCCAGATCGGTCTGATATTAAAAATCCCTCTAAAGCGCCAGAAAAGAGAAACGGGCAATGCCCTCCAGATCGATCTGATATTAAAAATGCCCTCTAAAGCGCTCTGAAAAGAGAAATGGGCAATGCGCTCCAGATCGATCTGATATTAAAAATGCCCACTAAAGCTCTCAGAAAAGCGAAATGGGCTATGCCTTCCAGATCGGTCTGATAATAAAAATGCCCTCTAAAGCGCCCAAAAAAGAGAAACGGGCAATGCCCTCCAAATGGTCTGATATTAAAAATCCCTCTAAAGCGCTCAGAAAAGAGAAATGGGCAATGCCCTCCAAATGGTCTGATATTAAAAATCCCTCTAAAGCGCTCAGAAAAGAGAAACGGGCAATGCCCTCCAGATCGGTCTGATATTAAAAATACCCTCTAAAGCGCTCAGAAAAGAGAAATGAGCAATGCGCTCCAGATTAAAAATGCCCTCTAAAGCGCTCAGAAAAGAGAAATGGGCAGTGCCCTCTAGATCGATCTGATAGTAAAAATGCCCTCTAAAGCGCCCAGAAAAGAGAAACGGGCAATGCCCTCCAGATCGGTCTGATATTAAAAATGCCCCCCAAAGCGCTCAGAAAAGAGAAATGGGCAATGCGTTCCAGATTGGTCTGATATTAAAAATGCTCTCTAAAGCGCTCAGAAAAGAGAATGCACTCGAAAGCGCTCGGAAGAAAATTTAACTCGAATGTTCTTAGAGAGAGAATTTGACCCAAGCACCTAGAAGAAGAAAAATTTCGCTCTAAAGCGCTCATAAAAGAGAAAGAACCACAAAGGTGCCGAGAAAATATGAATTCTCTCGAAAGCTCTCTCTCTCTCTCAAAAAAAAAAAAAGAGAGAATTTGCCTCGAAAGCACCCGGAAAGAGAATAATTTCACTCGAAAGCGCTCGGAAATAGAATTTCACTCTTTAAGTGTTAAAAAATTCATTATCCCTAATTCTAATGGGAGGGGATTATGCAATACAATTATACCAACGATCGCTGGCATTCGCTTCCAGAGCCGATAAGAGCCATTTTACTTATCTTATTAACGGGTTAATGGACTCTGCTGCTATTAACTGCGCTTATCGGGGTCATAAGATCTTACCCGTTTTTGCTATTATTGCTGTTTGTTTGTCGTGAGAGAATTGCCTTTTTGGTATTTGTAATTGATTTTGTTTTGAGTTTTAGTTTTTTTAGTGCTCACAAACGCTTGCGCGCGCGCACACACACACACACACACACACACACACACACACACACACACACACACACACACACACACACACACACACACACACACACACACCCACACTACATATATATATATATATATATATATATATATATATATATATATATATAGATAGATAGATAGATAGATAGATAGATAGATAGATAGATAGATAGATAGATAGATAGATAGAGAGATAGAGAGAGAGAGAGAGAGAGAGAGAGAGAGAGAGAGAGAGAGAGAGAGAGAGAGAGAGAGAGAGAGGTAAGCATGATGTTGATAGTACGTGAACGTAAGAATGTTGATGGTGATATTATAATAATAATGATAAAAATAAAATAATAATAATAATAATAATAATAATAATAATAATAATAATAATAATAATAGTGACGATAAGTATATATTCTTTTCATTGCCATATATCACTATTATCCCCCATCATGGGGGTGGAAACAATGTGTGGCTGAGAATTCGGGGCTGGATACCCTTCCTAGCGCCCCACGGTGGGCTCGATCACGGGTCTGTAATCTCCGGAGTCGAGATCGTTCACCTCTTGGCAACCTTGGACCCCTTTGTATCCAAAGCAGTATAAAAAATCGCTCTTTTATACACCGTTTTCTATGGCACAATTAGTCCCCTTTCGATTGGGGGTGGACACAGACATTTGGAGCTATAAGGTAAATAAGGTTAGATGTCCTTCCTAGCGCCCCATGGTTGGGTCGAACCCGTGTTGATCACTTCCAGTCTCATGCACTATGCTATGCAACTATTCTATAACAGACCACTTTTTTAATCAAATATAATATTTATTAGCATCAAGCCTGCAGGATTTTTTTTTTATGATTGTGACACCATGACGAAAAAAAAAATCTGCCCTCATCAAGCCTAGGCACTAAGAAAGCATAAAGTAAAAAGAAACGGAGATGGGGAGTATTGTGACTTATCAGATGTAAAGGGATAATAAGAGATATGTAACGAACATCCAAGAATATTCGGTGTTGATGTTGCATCCGGGCTACAACAACAACATAATAATAATAATAATAATAATAATAATAATAATAATAATAATAATAATAATAATAATAATAATAATAATAATAATAATAATAATTATAATAATAATAATAATATCTATATTTGCAATTTTCACTGGTTAAGTTTTATTCGGTTTTATGTGTTATAATTAATTCCCATCGCATGTGGGTGGACACAGAAAGGTTGAAGCGATAAGGGACCTTTAAAATGGATGCTCTTCCTCTCGCCCCGCAGCAAGTTCGAATTCGCGAATGCCAGGCTCAACACGAAAAAATTTTGCGCTCTCACCAATGAGCTACCGCATCCTCCATAAGTGATACAGAGATTCTCCAATAAAATATTTAAGAAAATATGACATCAGTGAAATAAATATTTTAGAAAGATTATACACAAATAAACAGATATATGCATAAGCAAAACGTAATCAGCTTTATAAATTGAATATATTGTTTGTTTGTTAAACAAACACACACAAACGCTTACGCATACACACATGCACAACCATACGGATATTTGACGACCTCTCTCATACTAAACATCTCTTCTGCATTTGAAGCTCTCCCAATCACCATACACTAAGCCTCTCTTTGTTTTCTCATCTCGGAATATAAGTGTGTGTGTGTTTGTGTGTATGTGCATGTGTGTGCATACGTACGTGCCTTGGTGCGTGTG
>JAXCGZ010002817.1:22500-27500 GCA_037179515.1 Halocaridina rubra | reverse complement strand
TGGAGGAGGGGGATATCTTCCGGGACAGAGCGGAATGGAGAAGATGATGCTCCGCACTGACAGGCTAAAAACCTACCTGTGTTAGGAAAGAAAAAAAAAGAAGCACACACACACACACACACACACACACACACACACCCACACACACACACACACACACACACACACACACAGGAAGAGAGAGAGAGAAAGAGATATCCACACTTAGAAAGGCTAAAATATAAACATCAGATAATCAAAATTCTCACTTTCCACCAGGCCTCATCAGGAGCTTTCTATATGAGGTCCAGTGGAGAGTGAGAAATCTGAGCATCTGCTGTTTATATCTGAATCTATCATAATGTGCGTTGATCTCTGTATAATTGCACTCGTGACATGAAGACTATACAAACACACACACACACACACACACACACACACACACACACAGGAGACGGGAAGATACGAGCTTTGGGCTCTTTCCCGTAAACACAATTAGGTAATCACAATTAGGTAATCACACACACACACACACATTTATAGTAACTAGTTAGTTAGTTTGATACACGAAAAAATTGAATAATAAAAGAAAAAAAAATTACCAAATACCCACCTGTCAACAGTACTGAGTTAAGTTGCCAAGTAGTACAGCAGTCTTATTTTCTTCATTTTTTTTTTTGCTTTTCTTTTAGCTTTCTCTTTTACTATTTTGTTATTTTGTATATATATTGAGTTAAATGTAAAGTCTAAATCCCGTGATAACATATCTTGGTTAGCAAGTCAGTTTATCAGTTAGGAAGAATATATAACAGAAACAGGTGGGTGCCACCTCGAACACAAATTCGAATTTTCCTTCAGGTTTGACTTTTGTTTTTCTTTTTCTTTTTTATACTTAAATTACCATGGTCAAGTTTTTAAGTTAAGATGTGTGTTACCAGAAAGGAGACAAACTGAGTCACTAAATAGCACTTATATGGAGATATAAAAATTCCGTGTGAAGGTAAATTAGAAGTTTTATTCTTTTCTTTTTTTTTTCCTCTTTCTCGTCTTCTTTCTATATTCTGTGAGAGGGAGAACATAAAAATGAAGCCATCTCTGTCCCAAACCTCTCCCACCCATGGGTCGGGAGAAGGGGTAGTCATCAGAGGACTTAAACAGAGAATCAAGAAGTTAGAGGAAATGGTTATAAGCCTTGATGATAAAATTCGGAATATGGATGGAGAAATGAAAGAGAATGAAACACTCAGAGAACAAATAAGATCTTTGGAGGAAGCAAATAAAGCACAAGAGCAGGAGAGAAAGGAACTAGAAAAAAAGAATAAAGAAGCTGGAAGGGGAAAAGAGTCAACTAGAATCTAGAATTTCTAAACAAGAAGATAAAAACAAACAGCTGAATGACAACCTAAAGGAATTAGATGTTAGTTCACTGCTCTCTTCTGAGAGAGACGAGATTGCTGCTTGGAATGTTCAGATTAAGGAAAACATTGAACAGTTCAGAAAAGAGTTCCAGGAGCTGAATATGGAAAATGATGCCATGAAAACGTCCTTTGCTGATGCACTAAAGGGGAATGTGGCAGTAAAAGAGGCTGTAAAGGTGGTGGCACTGGAAAACATACAAACAGTTGACTATAAAGAGACAGTAATCGAAAAAATGAAAGACGTTGTGATGGAAAGGGCAAACCCACTCATCAGACAGGCACTTGATAAGGAGAAGACAGTGGTAATCTCAGGCATAAGTGAATCCCAGGAGCCAACATGGCAGGGGAGACTTGAAGAAAATAAAGCTAACGTTGTAGACCTGATAAGAAAGCTTGGAGTAGTATGTGGTCCTGAGGATATTGTAAACATACACCAACTAGGTAAATATTCGAGGGAAGGAAAGCCGAGACCAACAAAAGTAACCTTTGAGAGAGGGGAGACATGTAGGGAAATATTGTTGAGAAAAAAAAGTCTAAAAGACCTTCAAGAATGCAAAGAAGTGTTCATTAGACGATACAGAACACAGGAAGAGATGGAAAAGATCAAAAACTTGTTGCAAGAGGCAAGAAGGTTAAATGATGAAAGAAATGAAGAAGAGAAGAAAAATTTTCGTTACAGAATACTTCCAGACAAAGGGGAGATAAAGAAGATAATGACAGAAGATCAGGGGATGGGGCCTCATTAAGATTGTTATACACAAATGCTGATGGATTAGCTGGTAAGGCAGTAGAATTAAAAGATAGGATTCACAACAGTAAGGCAGATATAGTAGCAATTACAGAGACTAAGTTGAGTGAGGACATAAACAGTGTCACAGTTTTTCCTAAGGGCTTCAGAATACTAAGGGTTGAAAGATCTGAGAGGACTGGTGGAGGGATAGCACTGCTCATAAGTGAGAGGATTCAAGTTGAAGAAATAAACTTGGCTATAGAAAGTGAGTTCAGGGAATTTCTTGTTGCTCGCATAAATACTGGGTCAGAGAGCATTATAATAACTGTTGTATACAACCCACCAAGGAACCAAAATAGGCTTGAAATTTATGAGGAAAGTCATATAGGTACGATTGAAGTCATAAACTCAGTTGTTAACATGGCACAGGAGAATAAATGTAGGATTTTGATTATGGGAGACTTTAATCATAAAGAGATAGATTGGATAAATCTTGACCCACACAGTGGTGAGGACTCATTTGGGGCAAGATTCCTAGATTGCGTACAAGGGAATTTCCTACACCAACATGTAATGGAACCAACAAGAGCCAGGGGTGGGGATGAGCCATCACTACTTGATCTAGTGTTCACAGATAATGTGTTGGATATTGAAAATATTGAGTATGAACCACCAATTGGAAAGAGTGACCACTGTGTGTTGTTGATGGAGTATATCATTGAAGACATTCTTCCTGAGAGTAGAGGCACTGAGGACATGAGGAGGAACTATCCGAAAGGAGATTACATCAAAATGAATGAGCTTTTTGCAGTTATTGACTGGAGAACCTTATTTTACAACAAATCTGTACAAGAAATGTATGACATCTTTTGTGAGAAATATGGGAAGATAGTAGATTGCTGCATACCTGTCACCAAAGTAGGTGTAATTCATGCCAGAGAGAAATGGTTCGATAATGGGTGTAAAAGAGCTAAGGAGTGGAGAGACAAATGCTGGAAAAGGTATAGGAGGAGAAAAAACATAAATGCCTGGCAAACCTACAAAAGAGCAAGAAATGACTACCTAAGTAAAAGGAGAGAGGCAGAGAGAGATTATGAGAGGGACATCACCAGGAAGGCTAAAGAAAATCCCAAGCTTTTCCACAGCTTTATCAGAGAAAAACTGAAGGTAAAAGCACAGGTTTTAAGGCTAAAGAGAGCGGATGGAAGCATCACTGAGACGGACGAAGAGATCTGCAAAGAATTGAACAAGGAGTTTCAGTCAGTATTTACAGTAGAAAATACCCCACCCCCTCAGATTGCAGTGATAGAAGCTCAAGGGCCGGTATTAGAGAACATCAACCTTACAGCCACAGAGGTATGCAAAGCACTGATGGATTTAGATGTTCATAAAGCTACAGGTCCTGATGACATATCCCCTCATGTGCTTAAAAAATGCGCAAACACAATATCAGTGGCACTAAGTATCATATTTAAGGAGTCACTGGAGTCGGGGGAGATTCCAAGATGCTGGAAACAAGCAAATGTGATACCTATCTTCAAAAAGGGAAGGAGGGATACGGCTCTGAACTATAGACCAGTTTCCTTGACCAGCATAGTTTGCAAATTTATGGAGAAACTACTAAGGAAACATATCTCTCTTCACTTGGAATCCTTCAACTTTTTGTCAGTGAGGCAACATGGCTTCAGAGAAGGAAGATCAACAGTAACAAACTTACTAGAATTTTATGATGAGGTAAGCCAAATCTTACAGGAAAGTAGGGGGCTGGGCAGATTGCATATTCCTAGACTTCCAGAAAGCGTTTGACACTGTTCCACATGGGAGACTTATTAGGAAGCTGCAATCAATGGCTAGAATAGGTGGAAATGTCTTGGAATGGATAAAAACTTACTTAGAAGGAAGGGAACAGAGGGTTAGAGTAAGACACTCAGTGTCTGAATGGAGAAGAGTTAGTAGTGGAGTTCCACAGGGTTCAGTTTTAGGGCCACTTTTGTTCCTTGTATATGTAAATGACCTACCAGAGTCTGTAAATTCATTCATGAATATGTTTGCAGATGATGCAAAGATTGTGAAGAAAGAAAAAAACGAGAACAATGGTAGAGAACTTCAGGAGGATCTAAATAATCTGCATGAGTGGTCAGAAAAGTGGCTAATGAAATTCAATACCTCAAAATGTAAGGTAATGAGAATGGGTACAAGTGCAAGAAGGCCCAAGCTTGACTACTCGGTGGCTGGAGTACAACTTCAAGAGACAGAAAATGAGAGAGATCTAGGAGTAAACATACTGGCAGATTTGTCTCCAGAAATACATATAAATGGCGTAGTAAGGGCAGCATATGCATTCTTATCAAATGTAAGGGTAGCCTTCAGGCACATGGACAAGGAAATGTTCAGAAATATTTATGTAACCTATGTGAGGCCAAAACTCGAATATGCAGCCCCCTTTTGGAATCCGCACTTGAAAAAGCACATAGCTAAGCTTGAAAAAGTTCAAAGACATGCCACGAAACTGGTGCCAGAAATACGCAATCTCGGTTATGATGAGAGGCTGAGGGAATTAGACTTGCCATCACTCGAAGCTAGAAGAGTAAGGGGGGATATGGTGACAGTCTTTAAATTCCTTCATGGTTATGATAGAGTGGATAGGGATCGATATTTCGATATGGCTGGCTCTAGAACTAGAGGTCATAGTTTGAAGCTTCGTAAGAAAACTTGTTTGCAGGATGTAAGGAAATACTTTTTCAGTGTAAGAGTAGTTGATAATTGGAATTGGCTAAGCGAGGAGGTAGTTAATGCTATCTCAATCCATAGTTTTAAGGACAGGTATGATAAGTATCACTAAGTCTAAAAATGGAACCGATCAGGAGACGGGA
>JAXCGZ010002817.1:15000-17500 GCA_037179515.1 Halocaridina rubra | reverse complement strand
CCAGAGAGAAATGGTTCGATAATGGGTGTAAAAGAGCTAAGGAGTGGAGAGACAAATGCTGGAAAAGGTATAGGAGGAGAAAAAACATAAATGCCTGGCAAACCTACAAAAGAGCAAGAAATGACTACCTAAGTAAAAGGAGAGAGGCAGAGAGAGATTATGAGAGGGACATCACCAGGAAGGCTAAAGAAAATCCCAAGCTTTTCCACAGCTTTATCAGAGGAAAACTGAAGGTAAAAGAACAGGTTTTAAGGCTAAAGAGAGCGGATGGAAGCATCACTGAGACGGACGAAGAGATCTGCAAAGAATTGAACAAGGAGTTTCAGTCAGTATTTACAGTAGAAAATACCCCACCCCCTCAGATTGCAGTGATAGAAGCTCAAGGGCCGGTATTAGAGAACATCAACCTTACAGCCACAGAGGTATGCAAAGCGCTGATGGATTTAGATGTTCATAAAGCTACAGGTCCTGATGACATATCCCCTCATGTGCTTAAAAAATGCGCAAACACAATATCAGTGGCACTAAGTATCATATTTAAGGAGTCACTGGAGTCGGGGGAGATTCCAAGATGCTGGAAACAAGCAAATGTGATACCTATCTTCAAAAAGGGAAGGAGGGATACGGCTCTGAACTATAGACCAGTTTCCTTGACCAGCATAGTTTGCAAACTTATGGAGAAACTACTAAGGAAACATATCTCTCTTCACTTGGAATCCTTCAACTTTTTGTCAGTGAGGCAACATGGCTTCAGAGAAGGAAGATCAACAGTAACAAACTTATTAGAATTTTATGATGAGGTAAGCCAAATCTTACAGGAAAGAGAGGGCTGGGCAGATTGCATATTCCTAGACTTCCAGAAAGCGTTTGACACTGTTCCACATGGGAGACTTATTAGGAAGCTGCAATCAATGGCTAGAATAGGTGGAAATGTCTTGGAATGGATAAAAACTTACTTAGAAGGAAGGGAACAGAGGGTTAGAGTAAGACACTCAGTGTCTGAATGGAGAAGAGTTAGTAGTGGAGTTCCACAGGGTTCAGTTTTAGGGCCACTTTTGTTCCTTGTATATGTAAATGACCTACCAGAGTGTGTAAATTCATTCATGAATATGTTTGCAGATGATGCAAAGATTGTGAAGAAAGTAAAAAACGAGAACAATGGTAGAGAACTTCAGGAGGATCTAAATAATCTGCATGAGTGGTCAGAAAAGTGGCTAATGAAATTCAATACCTCAAAATGTAAGGTAATGAGAATGGGTACAAGTGCAAGAAGGCCCAAGCTTGACTACTCGGTGGCTGGAGTACAACTTCAAGAGACAGAAAATGAGAGAGATCTAGGAGTAAACATACTGGCAGATTTGTCTCAAGAAATACATATAAATGGCGTAGTAAGGGCAGCATATGCATTCTTATCAAATGTAAGGGTAGCCTTCAGGCACATGGACAAGGAAATGTTCAGAAATATTTATGTAACCTATGTGAGGCCAAAACTCGAATATGCAGCCAGCCCCCTTTTGGAATCCGCACTTGAAAAAGCACATAGCTAAGCTTGAAAAAGTTCAAAGACATGCCACGAAACTGGTGCCAGAAATATGCAATCTCGGTTATGATGAAAGGCTGAGGGAATTAGACTTGCCATCACTCGAAGCTAGAAGAGTAAGGGGGGATATGGTGACAGTCTTTAAATTCCTTCATGGTTATGATAGAGTGGATAGGGATCGATATTTCGATATGGCTGGCTCTAGAACTAGAGGTCATAGTTTGAAGCTTCGTAAGAAAACTTGTTTGCAGGATGTAAGGAAATACTTTTTCAGTGTAAGAGTAGTTGATAATTGGAATTCGCTAAGCGAGGAGGTAGTTAATGCTATCTCAATCCATAGTTTTAAGGACAGGTACGATAAGTATCACTAAGTCTAAAAATGGAACCGATCAGGAGACGGGAAGATACGAGCTTTGGGCTCTTTCCCGTAAACACAATTAGGTAATCACAATTAGGTAATCACACACACACACTTTATCAGAATCTTCATTTTTTAGCATACATGGACTAAAATGAACAATAATTATGAAAACTGGCCACTCTGTAAAGAGAAAATTGGCCACAACATGTAATATTGGAACCAGCAACTGTCTAGTTCATTTTCCAGAGAGCAAAATGGGACACTTAAAAATTAAACCTACCACAAAAAATGAGAATGGAAATTTTTATTTACCTTTGGAATAGAGAAGAGACACGGACCAGGACGAAAATATCAACAAACGCGCTGTATCTGTAAAAGAAAATGGTTTAACTGATATATTTTACATTGTAAAATGTTTACTGGACATTGTGTGCTTAACTTATATTTTTTCTAATACTTTTGAATTAAAGGGTCATAATTCTTCTTGCAGGGGTCGTGGCCGTGTCAAGGCATAAGCTTATACCTTTGTTTCACTTAATGCTAACTCATATATTTCATTGCACCCTACAAAAAATCAATTTACTGTAATAGTTTTACAT
>JAXCGZ010002817.1:0-10000 GCA_037179515.1 Halocaridina rubra | reverse complement strand
TGGGTCAGGTTAGTAAACAAAACTTGGAATACATCCAAAAGAAACCATTTACTAATATTCAGAGGAAAATTAAACTAATAAATGTACTGTGTAATAATTAGGAGGAACTAATAAATACTCACATTGTTGAGAATTTTCGCGATCTGGGTGACTGTACCACTTTAAGTGCTTGGTTTATAACTCATTATCTTTTTGTCTGTTGTACCTCAACCTCATGTAACCATCATTCAATGACAATTAATTTTAAACAAACTAAATCTATTCAATTAATTATTAATGGCCATAACCAGTATGTTACTGTGTAGCACCAAATTATCACACAATGTGCATATCATGAAATGAAGTTTCTTGCTGGTATGTTTACATTAATTTCACAGTCACATGTCCTCACTACACACTTTTTGTAACTCTAACACAATTTTAGTATCTAGGGCATTCGCTCAGGGTAACGATCATACCTGCCAATACCAAAATCCTTTGCAAGAAGGTATCGTCTAGTCCTTAGTAGAAGAAGGAGACCGTGACGTAAAACAGATCACATCACAATTTAGAAGTATGAGATTTTAAGTATTATTCGGTTGGCAATGAGGGAGAACCGATAAATCTTTTCTCACCAACAACGAACTTACGAGCACGCACACGCGCACATGGTTCGCAAAAGAATACGGGAGTGAAAATTATGGTTATAACCATAAGAGATGAAAATCCCTACCTGGAGACTTTTGACTACCTGAGTTGCCACATGACGAGCACTATTGTCATTTCATTTTTTAATTATTTCTCATTTGAAATGCATTTTTTTTTTCACTGTAACATAAGCAAACATTAATATTGATGTTTGATGTCACACCGTATTTTGTTTTGTTTTTTGTTCACTGATATTAACACGTGAAATGAAAAAAAAAACTATTTTAATGTTGTCAACCGCTCAGTTAAACAGAGTGGGCAAAGTAGGAAACCAGTATTACCAACATGCAGGAATATCATCGTTTTTATATTTCTTTATGCAACTTAAATTTCGACTCCAAACCTTTGAAGGAAATACAAAAAATATTAACATGTTCAGCTTCTTTCTCTTTTTTCCTTCCTACATATTCTGCTACTTCCTTTTAATCGGCTAATTTTTTTTAATTATCTAGAAAATTTACAATCAGCTGATCGAAAAGTGTTTCTGCATTCTGGTAATACTGACTTCGTGTCTCTTCCTCTCCTCGCCTCCTAGCCTGAGAAAGCTTCAGTAACACGTGTTCATTATTTTTGTGTATTCTTTGACAATAGTGTTCTGCCGTATATTGTTTTCGTCACCTACTTGGCCGATGAAGTGTCGTGAATAGAGTAATTAGCGTTTATGTCAAGTAATAGTACGATGAGGAATTAGCATAGTTAAAAATGAGGTATAAGTATTAAATTTACATGTCTACTTGTTAATGTCAGTAGTTACCGTGGCTAAAACGGTAGCGTCCGCGACTCTGAGGAGTCAGGTCGAGGTTCGCGCCCCGTCACGGTCTGAGGTTAGTAAGGGCATGCACTCAGGGTAACGATATCATATGCCAAAACAAGTCCTTCGCAAGAAGGCAACTGTCCTAGCCCTTGGTAGAAAAAGGAGTCCGTGACGTAAAACCGGAGGGACCTGTTAGTGTCAGCCAGGTATTTTTGTTATTAGTATTACTACTACTGTTACTAGTAGTAGTAGTAGATGAAATGCCTTCATTTTCGCAAAATATACAGTTGTACTCATACAATATATATGCAATAAATATATATTGCATTTCTGACAGTTTATATTGTGCCTCATTTAATTCATTATGATAGGTTTACCTTTATTGTATCTAATTTCAATCTGACATTTCATGTTTTAATTCCATCGTTCATACATGGAGCAGGGGGACGGGTTATTCTGTGAGTGACAATTGGAGCATAAATATTTGAGCAGGACGTGAGGTTTCCAGTCATTGTATGTACTATTAAGCATTTCATCAAGAAATGCTTAAAATTAGAGAAGTTCTATACAAGAATGGATTTACTTTTAACTTATTTAATGAATGTTCTGGTGAAATGTTAAACCAAATCTTAGGCCACTTTGGTGTGAAAGCGACCTTAAATCCACCTGCAAAACTTACCACTAGGGAAAAGCTGTTCTATAATCTCTCATTCCTTTTACAGGTCATGGAATATCTTCTCGTAGGCCCGATTTCTTAAACAGAGTAAACCTAGGATACAATATTGTTAGTTAGCTAGACACATACAAATGGATTTCATATGCGCATCTGACGCGGTTCTGTGTATATCCCGTACGGGATCCAAGCCATACACAGAACCGCGTCAGATGCGTTTATGAAATCCATTTGTGTGTGTCTAGCTAACTAGCAATATGGCATCTTAGGTTTACAATTTTTAAGAAATCGGGCCTTAGAAACTGCCTTAAGAAGTTATGATTCGAGCTTTATCCCCACATATCTATAAGAATTAGCTATGAATTTATTAATATCGTGCAAAAAAAAAAAAAAAATCCAAAACCGTACTCCCGTTCCGTGAAACCTCCCATAGTTTATTTGCATTAGTGTGCTGATTGCAATGCATCACACATTGGGTCATACCCAACGACAGTTAAGGCTTAGAATTGTCTAACACCGGGGACGGTCGTTTAGAAATAATTACCGCCCTATTCAGCTGTTAGAGACCATTGCATAGTGTGTTATCATCCCATACTGGACACAAAAACTTTCAGAGAGAGAGAGAGAGAGAGAGAGAGAGCATGTTTATTTTTCTCTCTTGGTTATTACTTTCAAGATATTATTTGTCTCTTAAATAGTAATATATATATAGTATTTTGGAAATTACATATATTTTTGTGAAACAGGTAGCGCCTGATAACAAAAGGTTCCTGAGCTCCATCGGATTTTTTTTTTATGTTTTCTCAGGTTATTTTCCCTTTGTTTGTGTGTCTTAAGTGAAAAATATCACATAATTATCAGTTGAATATTCAACATTCTGGAGAGGAAATATATTTTAGCCAAACACCTAATGGCCAAAAACACTGATTTTTTAAATATTGTTTTTATTTTATTTTATTTTAAGTACTTTCAAAAACAGAACATAATAAAACTTCTGTATATGAATATATATCGTTAAGCTATACTCAAAACTATTCGGTAATTATTTTTTGCATAGTTAATTTTTTCAATAGCATTGAGAGAAAGTAATATTGGGCTTGTAGTGACGGTCTATTTTGGACATTATAATTTATGTAAAAGAGGATGTATTGAAAATTCTCATAATTAGGATATTAATGGTAAGGTAATGAAAAAAAATATGTTTATTACATTGTTCCGAAATTCATACGCAATGCGTGAAATACGAAATCACAAAAATAATTAATTATCCAAAGGGTGGAAACATATCCACTTTTCGCAGCGTAAATTACATTTAGAATTTAACTCTTTTTTGTTAAGTTATATATAACTATTTTTTTCTTATGTTGACATGTGAAGTACGCTCTTACCTCTCTTCAGATAATGAAATGCGTAATTGGCCCATGGCACCAGCCGCCCGTTGCGATACTACAGCTGAAAGATTTTTAAACTCGAATAGGACTGTCCAGGACAGTTCGATGTTAAGTCTTCCTTCAGTTACGGTTATTTGTTATGCCTACAACAACACTGAATATTCTTGGATATTCATTGCACACCTCTTGTTATCCCTTCACATCTGACAAGTCATTACACTCTCTATCTCTGTTACTTTTTACTTAGTGTGTTCTTCGTGCCCAGGCTCGGTGGGGGCTGTTTTGTTTTATTTTATTTTTTGGCCTGTCCTGGTGTCTCAATCGTAAAAAAAAAAAAAAAAAAAATTGTCAATGCTACTTGAGTCCCGATATCGAGATATGGCGCATATGGCATTCTTAAGTAAAATTAATATTAACTTTTGTTTTCCATTTCGCAGTTAATTTCTTGCCTAGAAGAGGCCTATTGATGATTTACTTGGCTTCACTGAGCTCAATGTAAGGGTATGTTTAATTTTCTTTAAGCATAATTTTTTTTTTGTTATTTCAGTACTGCTTTATTTATTCGTTAAATCTGTTTATTTAATTACGTGTTTCATCATTTGCATAGGTATTTGCGTGATTTATAATTATTGTATTATATGTTTCCACCTCCCTTAAATCAAAATGAATAATATATATATACATATATATATATATATATATATATATATATATATATATATATATATATATATATATATATATATATATATATATATATATATATATATACTTTGAGAATGTGGCCAGATAATGTCACGAAATTAATAAGTATTTCTAATACATATATATATATATATATATATATATATATATATATATATATATATATATATATATATATATATATATATATATATATATATATATATATATATATATATATATATATGATCATTTAGACATCACATATACAAACTACCTTGGATAGAATAATACATTGGCTTCAGCCAGAAGAAAAATGGTGTACATTTTCAATTTGTTTTTTAAGGAATTAAATAAAGCTATTTTTCTTGCAGTCTTAGGATCTGCGGAAGTGTTTTTCTTTTTTCAATTGGACTGAAAGTTTTCCTTGTACATGGAGTGCCTTTAATTGCTCTCTCTCTCTCTCTCTCTCTCTCTCTCTCTCTCTCTCTCTCTCTCTCTCTATATATATATATATATATATATATATATATATATATATATATATATATATATATATATATATATATATATATATATATATATATATATATATATATATATATATATATATATATATATATATATATATATATATATATATATATATATATATATATATATATATATATATGTATATATATGTATATATATATATATATATATATATATATATATATATATATATATATATATATATATATATATATATATATATATATATATATATATATATATATATATATATATATATATATATATATATATATACAGGATTAGGGATAAGACAAAAAATGTGATCGCGGAAGTGCAGAGTGGTTTTAGGAGAGGTAGAGGTTGTATAGATCAGATTTTTATAGTTAGGCAGTTATGTGAGAAATATTTAGCAAAGGGTAAGTATGTGTATTTTGCATTTTAGGATCTGGATAAAGAGTATGATAGAGTTGATAGAGAGGCAATGTGGAATATTTTGAGGTTATATGGAATTGATGGTTAACTGTTGCATTCAGTGAAGAGTTTGTATGAGGGCAGTAGAGCTTGTGTTAGGGTAGGGAATGAAGTGATTGAGAGGTTTCCAGTGAGTGTGGGACTGAGACAGGGATGTGTGATGTCACCATGGCTGTTCAATTTGTATATTGATGGAGTCGTAAGAGAGGTGAATGAGCGAGTGCGTGGTCGAGGTTTGAGAATGGTAGATGGGGAAAATAACGAGTGGGAGCTGAATCAGTTGCTGTTTGCAGATGATACTGTGGTGGTGGCAGATTCAAAGGAGAAGCTGTGTCAGTTAGTGTCAGAATTTGGAGTGATGTGTGAGAGAAGGAAGTTGCGAGTGAATGTGGGAAAGAGTAAGGTATGAGGTGTACAAGAAATGAGGATGGTGCTGGATTGAAAGCTATGTTGAATGGAGAGACACTTGAGGAAGTTGATCAGTTTAAGTATTTAAGCTCTGTTATAGCTGCAAATGGTGGAGTGGAAGCAGATGTGTGTCACAGAGTGATTGAAGGATGTAAAGTGTTTGGTGCGTTGAAAGGAGTGATGAAGAGTAGAGGGTAAATGAATATTAAGAAAGATTTGTATGAGAAAGTGTTTTGCCAACTGTGATGTATGGATCAGAGTTATGGGGTATGAATGTAAGTGAGAGATGGAAATTAAATGTGTTTGAGATGAAATGTTTGAGGAGTATGATCGGTGTATCTCGGTTGGATAGGGTTAGGAACGAAATGGTGAGCAAGAACGGGTGTGAGGAGAAAATTTGCAGACAGCATAGATATGAATGTTCTGAGATGGTTTGACTATGTGGAAAGGATGAATGATGAAAGATTGCTGAAAAAGGTGATGAATGCGAGAGTTGATGGGAGAAATGCTAGAGGGAGGCCTAGGTTTGGGTGGATGGATGGAGTAAGGATAGCCCTGAATGAAAGGAGGACGGATGTGAGGGAAGCAAGTGAGCGTGCTAGGAATAGGAATGAGTGGTGAGCGATTGTGACACAGTTCTGATGGGCATCTGCTGTTATCACGGGGCTGCATCTTACAGAGGTAGCCCTGTGGTAGGGGCAGTAGGGGAGTTGGCATTTATGAAGCGGAACAGGTTGTGGAAGAGCCGGGAGGATGGGCTGTGGCACACCAGCAGTGCCATCAGAACGGTCGCTAGCTCCCTCGTCATTGCCCACAGAGCAAAGTAATCCCCTTATTGTTTCATTTTCTATGTGGACTACCCCCCAATTGGGGGAGACAGTCAAGGTAGATATATATATATATATATATATATATATATATATATATATATATATATATATATATATATATATATATATATATATATATATATATATATATATATATATGTGTGTGTGTGTGTGTGTCGCATGACTGAAGTCGTGCTGAAGCCAGAATCTGAAACTGTAACAAGTCGTGAAGAGAAACGTGAGAGGTTAGAGGTCAAGGGTGAAATAGAATACTCTCCCAGTTGTTTATCTGGGTATGGTAAATGGATCCAGGGGGCTTAGCACCTGGCTGGATCCATAGGGCTTAGCACCTGGCTGAATCCAGGTGCTTTAGCATAGGGCTTAGCCACACGGCATCAAGTGCCTCAAGAGTGTGGGAAAGACCCAGAATTCGGCCCTGCCCAAAACCACAAGTAACCCTATATGCCCTAGAGGGATACCCAATAGTCACGCACTGACCTGGAACTCTTCCTTTCTATAGGCCAACTGAAATAGCCCATCCCCCAAGAGGAGGGACCTCTCTTTGAACCTGAAGGCAATTGGCAGAAGTAGATTTAGCGACACGCCCTGCCCTTTGGGGTATTTCAAGCATCCCCATGGCAGCCAGAAAGCAGTCAGAGAGCGACAGTTAACCAGAATCTTACCAGGGGCACGAATAGATCTTAGATTTCGATAGTCATAGGGTGAGGGGCATTGAGGCGTCGAAGATGTTGTACTCCAGAATAAATTAAGATAAAGGAACCACCGCTTGTCCATTCTTACCTTGTACCTGTCTGGTACTAATATTAACGTAGTGAGAAGAATTCATCACGACAACTGGTGACACGCGGTGGAATGGTAATCAACTTCACGACAACTGGTGGCAGCGGTGGGATCAGACGCCTGGAAAACATACGAAGAGACTCTCATATCAGAAGAATCCAGTGTGAAGAAAAGAAAATAAGAATGGCAAACGCAGAAATCCAACATCTCCCAATTCAAGAAATGAGTGACGAGGCAAAACACCGGAGAATTCTCGAACTGGAGGAGCACGTGCGGCACCTACAAACTCCTGCTGATGCTGCTCCGTTGAGAAGGAACTTGGTCAACGCCGACAGAGAAACCGACGCCTCAAACATCGACGAACAGCCTGCCGCTCCGAGCCCCGTGGTGACACAGGGAACACAGCAGGACAAGCCCCCACCCCGTGCCCTGGTTGTAAAGGCGCCTCGAGTCAAAAATTCACCTTTATACCTTGACGGCGCAAATGTAAAAGGCCTCGAATGTCCGTCCATAATTCCCGCGGCCGACTTCCTGAAATACTTGGGTCTGCGGATGAGAAGTGACGAGTGGTCAAACAGAGAATATTATGAAACTTTTAAGGAACTATTCCTAAGATATTTCTTAGTAAGCCGAAGTGTGACCGGGGCATTGAGTGAAAATGCCCATTACAAGAAATATAAGTTGCCGGATCCGACCAAGAAGATGGCGATTCGTCGATTTTACTCGAGAGAAGAAGGAGAACCCTCTTCTTCCTTGCCTTCTGCCGTGAAGTTCTTCAGGACCACCTCCTTGAAATAGCTAAGTACTTGTGATCTGTATCCAGTGAGTAATGGGACAATTAGTAAAAGAAATTGAGGTCGGTGGATGCCGCCATTTTATCTTGTAGTTATGCTTTGACTCAGCCAACCCGCCTATAAGGGGTGTGGCGCCTAATAAGTTGATAAAAGTAGAATTTCTGTACCAATTACTAACATGGATAATTTGTACTAATAGTTATAAGAAGTAATGAACTCCCATTTTTTTATTATATGAATAATATAAAGTAATTGCGTTTAAAGGGTGTTCCATTTATTTGCATTAATGCCTAGATTGAATTTTAAGAACGCGACTGTATCGATTTTTAATTGACAAATTTAATGCACGTGAAATCACTATTACTGTATATTAATTTCTTAAGTGTAAGAATTATAGTGAGTAATATACTTGAATCTGCTTTTAAGGTTTTACTTAGAACACGTGTGATTTCCAAGAAATGAATGCGGAAGTGACCAATCGATCTCCCAACCTCGTTATTATAAATATGTAGTAATTGTACTGATCATTGATATTTAAAGTACGTGTAAAGTCATTTTTATATTAATCTCTTAAAGTGTAATATTTTGGAGTGAGAAAAGAAAGACATAAATGACAGATCGTTCCTTTAATGTTATTATGATGAAGAGATTAATATTACGATACTTGTGTGGCATTTCTTTTGGAAGAATAAGAAATTTTGTGATATTGTTTAGAGATGAGTTTTTTAATTTCGCGCTACGCAGGTGAAAATAAAAGTAAATTCGAGTGAATTTGTGCTGTCCTGGAATAGGGGAGGGTTTTCAGTGTCACCCAAACGTAGCTTCAAGGGAGTAGAATGTTTGTTTGTTTGTTGTTAGAATGGGACCTAGGACTGGTGAGGCAGTCTTGTGACCGCACGGCCCAACCGAGATTTTACCTTTACTCTCTTTCAGAGGGATCGGGGAAAGAAAACCAACGCGTTGTAAATAGAAGGAGCTTTACAGAGAGAAAGGGAATGCAAGTTTTAATACGAAATAGCGAATGTGATAGCGAATGAGTATGCCTGACCGGGGGTATAATGGGGGGGGTTGCTCTCGGGGGTGAAATCGCGGAAAGCACCGTTAGGAAGCATGATTGAGGGAGTCAGCGAGGATTGTTCCCCTGCCCCACCGGGTCCTTCTGCATGCCATATCAGAGTATATGTATGGGAGGTGATGCGCTGTGGCAATATCTATTGAAGGATATTTTTGAGAAAATGATTCTCCACCTGCCCAGATATGGTTGAGATGCCAAGTTTGTTTTATTTTTGTTTCGTCCCCTACTCCGCCAATGAGATTATTATTCGATTTCCGAGAGTTCCAAGATAGATATTACATGATAAAGGACGTGAATCTATGAATGATTCTTTATTTTCTTTTCTAGCTGCAGTATATACATTATTTGTCTGAAGAGATATGTTAGATTGATAAAATAAAACTTTGCGAGTTTTAGCCATGATAATGTTTATCAAAATTATTTCAGTTTGGTCATAAAGAAAGAGTGTGAGCTGACACGAAATGACAAGAATGTCACCCAGCCGTTTCCCGTATTTGAGATAGTAGAAGAATATATATATATATATATATATATATATATATATATATATATATATATATATATATATATATATATATATATATATATATATATATATATATATATATATATATATATATATATATATATATATATATATATATATATATATATATATATATATATATATATATATATATATATATATATATATATATATACACATATATATATATATATATATATATATATATATATATATATATATATATATATATATATATATATATATATATATATATATATATATATATATATATATATATTTTCTGTTTTAATTGTTCATGTAAAACGCCTTACGAGATTATGAAACTTAAGCAAAATGCATTCTTTATTGTTGCGAATGAAATATACTTTTTGTTTTTATTATTGCATA
>JAXCGZ010002816.1:17500-34246 GCA_037179515.1 Halocaridina rubra | reverse complement strand
ACCCAGTTTAGGAGCGCAAAAGAGTGTAATGCGAGAGTGTAGGTGGTGTGTAAATATACCCTGTCACCCGCGGGACCACCTCACTATTAACTTGACTTCTATTAAGTCACCACATTCCGTAGTTCCCAGGAACTTAGAAGTTTTCAGGACTACAACAAACATTATCACTCTGAACTCCCTTCGAAGTATCTTCTCAAAGAAATTGTTACACTAGAGTACCAGAAAACTTTCATTACTCGGAAGCAAAAATTAAAAATAAACCTACTAATCAAAGTAACACTTGGAGTCGTCTCTTGGAAAAATCAAGAAATTTTCGATTAAAATACTTTTCAAGTGGCAAGACTACTGAGAAGTAAAGAAGTCTATCCTAAGAAATGCTACGAAAGACGCTATAATTTGTTTGACATTATCCACCAACTCCAGCTCGACAGTGCATAATGAGCAGTAAGATAACACTACAACATGCTACGTTTTTTTCTTCTGTTGGAGAAAATCTCACAGAGGTGTAAAAAAAAAAAAATACCGCCGCCGCTTCCACAGTTTTCATTCTGGATATCGCGCTGTTAGACAGTTTAATTCCATTCCTGAACAATTGCAATTTAAACTTCCCAAACCGACAATTAGCCGTTTCGCAACCAATGCTGATAAAGTTGTCATTTTCTTTGTGCTGGATTGCGCACAATTGCCAGTGGAGAGCGTAAGCGCACAACTACGCCTTCACGAAGTTCTTGCTTAAATAAAAACAGGCATTTCGTGTCTATGCTAGTTGGACATTCTCTACGATCTGTTTAGAGTATGAAAAACATCTGTAGAAATTTAATATATCAGACAGGTTAAAAGTGCTCTAAACACTATCAAGTAACCTAAATAGGAAGTATATTTTTCTCTCCAAAAAGACACTTTTGAAGGGGGTTTAGAATTGAAAATGCATTTTTTTTTCACAAATACATAGTTTTCGTTTCAGGCATTGTTTTTGGCTAATAATAATAATAATAATAATAATAATAATAATAATAAAATAATAATAATAATAACAATAATAATAATAATAATAATAATAATAATAATAATAATAATTATATATAATAATATCGTTATTTATTATTAACTATTATTATTATTATTATTATTATTATTATTATTATTATTATTATTATTATTATTATTATTATTATTAGCAACAATAATGTCAATCATAATTCATTTTACCTAGCATCTATTTGTTTTTTAGACTGTCGCCTGACTACTCTGCCTCTAAAAATCTATACTAAAGTTTATATTATTCTCAAAATGCATGCATGCAAAAAAAAAAAAAAAAAAAAAAAAAACATAGCAGTACTTGCTCCCCAAGACCTGAAAAATTTAAATGTAACTCTATAATGAATAATTTGATGATGTGAGAAAGGCAAATAAAAGACAGAAGGTTTCATGCTGAGTTTGCAATTAAAAGAATGATGAATTAGACACCGGAATGCCCACCAATGAGCACCAAATGGTGATGCAGTCATCATATTTAACATGAATATGAGCATGAGCGGGTTTGCATGAGCACAAAAAAAAGCTTGGACCTATATATTGTGCTCTCAGGCACAAATTCGTGTGAATGTTTTTTTTGCATGACGGGTGTGTGCGGGTGATAAAGTGGGAATGAGATTGTGCGTGTGTTTGTTTTAAATGTCTAGAATTTTATAAAAAATATTTTTTGGTGTCCAGAAAAACATGGAAAGAGCTTACACTTGTATGGACAGAGACATTCTAATGTAACATATTAAAACAAAGCGCAGTATTCTCAGGATATTTTGCATTTCATTTTGAAGAATAGCCTAAACAAATAACATCCTTTTTTTTTTTTTGAGTTTGAAATACGAAAAAACTTTTTCTGGCTAATGACGAGGTCGAACAAAAAACTAAAAACACATTAACAAAATGACATATAGTATAGTACCAACTGATATAAAATCTCTAAGGACCCTGAAAAAATTCAAATTGCTACAACACAAGAAAACATCTGCCATCTGACTCTGCTAAAAGCGATGAATACCATCACCAGTTAAACTTTCAAAAGTCTTTGCTCTTCCCATAAGAACAGATTATACGCTTTGCTAAAGATACCCATCGTTCATTTTTTTTCTTTAAAAATCCATATTCTTCTTTGCAATAGTATTAAGAATATGACACCTCACAAAGAAAGAAATTGTGTTATACAGAGAAACTCATGTTCAAGTCTGGAAATTACACTCTGATTTCTTAATGTTTCATTACTATTAAAGTTGACTAAAATGGCGAGATTATTACCCCACTATATATATGAAAAATAAAATGGCTACCTTAAATTTCTATATTGATTAATCCTATTTTCATACTTAGCTGGATTTAATCTCATCGATCATGTTTAGATTATGAAAGATAGATCAGGAGGATTTATCGAAAGATTTTCAGTATTATATTTAATCATTATCATCATTATCATCATCGTTATCATCGTCTTCATCATCATCATTATAATAATAATAATAATAATAATAATAATAATAATAATAATAATAATTATAATAATAATAATAATAATAATAATAATAATAATAATAATAATAATAATAATAATAATAATAATAATAATGATAATAATAATAATAATAATAATAATAATAATAATAATAATAATAATAATAATAATAATAATAATAATAATAATAATAATAATAATAATAATAATGAAATTTACAGCAAGACTTCTTGCAAAATGTGTATTTTATTCATGTCCCAGACTTTGCAATTCTTTTCGGCCATATGACTTTCAAGTGTCATCAGATCATAAGATACAACCTTTAAAGATTACAGGCAAAGGGATTGGCTGTTCTTACGCTTAGCGCGTCACTTCCAATAGCATTCTACATGTGAACAGCTCTTCTCTTCTTCTTCTTCTTCATCAAACAATATGTAAATGAAATGCATAAAAATATGCCTAAATAAAATCATATGGAAAGTAGTACATAAATGAATAAACAAAAAAGCGCCAACAATGATACCAGAAAGAAAACATATTTAATCAGATTTAGAAATGCAATCTGTTTGTAAAATAGCTCAGTGATATATTGATAAAAGCACAACAAAAGAATATCTCTTATAAGCATTTTTGCTCTGCAGCTTATGTCTATAATCATACTTTCACAGACGGACCATTTTATTCATTTTAATAGTATAATTGATTACTACTACATTTCTAATGCTAAGGTTTGTATCATTAATACAATTCATTTAGCTAGCATAAATTATACATGTATGCATACATACATACATACATGCATACATACATACATGCATGCATACATATGTGCATGCATACAGTATATATATATATATATATATATATATATATATATATATATATATATATATATATATATATATATATATATATATATATATATATATATATACATATATATATATATATATATATATATATATATATATATATATATATATATATATATATATATATATATATATATATATATATATAGATATTGCTTGCCTGGGTACATATGTTCCATTGCACTTAACAATATGAGCTAACTTTAGTGTTGTAATAACTTTCAACCACTGTTATTAATATTATGATGATGATGACGATGACGATGATGATGATGATGACGATGGTAATGGTGATAATGATGATGATGGTGATATGATGATGATTATGAAGATAATGATGATAATGATAAAGATGGTTGAATTCTATCCAAGTGAGAAGTTAAGTATTCTCTAGCTCCCTAGTTTTATTCTCTCTTCTTCTCTATTTTCTTCTTTTTTCGTGGGTCAAGAGTACCCTCGTCATGTTCTTGTGGTTGTCGAAGAAGTCGAGTAAATAAGGAAGAGTGAGAGTCAAGTAACTCTCAACCCCTTCCGTCATAGGCTTTCCACGAAGAGTACGGGGCTGTGCTTCGTGTCTCAGCCAACCCACTTACAAGGTAATTTCACCCTTTGCATATAGATTTATTATTATTATTATTATTATTATTATTATTATTATTATTATTATTATTATTATTATTATTATTATTATTACCATTATTATTATTATTATTATTATTTTTATTATCACTATTATTGATATTATTATTATTATTGTTATTATTATTATTATTATTAGTAGTAGTAGTAGTAGTAGTAGTAGTAGTAGTAGTATTAGTAGTAGTAGTATTAGCATCATTATTGATATAATAGTAATAATAATAATAATAATAATAATAATAATAACAATAATAATAATAATAATAATAATAATAATAATAATAATAATAATAATAATAATAATAATAATAATAATAATAATAATAATAATAATAATAATAATAATAATAATAACAATAATAATAATAATAATAATAATAATAATAATAATAATAATAATAATAATAATAATAATAATAATAATGATAATAATAATAATAATAATAATAATAATAATAATAATAATAATAATAATAATAATAATAATAATAATAATAATAATAATAATAATAATAATAATAATAATAATAATAATAATAATAATGATAATAATTAATTGACTTTTGCATTTCTATCAATTTATGAATTAAGATTAATAGCAAAATAGGCAATAATTTCAAAATATTTATAATTCAGAAATATCACTAGAAGAAGCTTGGAAATTCAAGGAGAAGTACATAAAATACATACATAAAAGTAAAGGTATTAACTGAAAGTAAAAAAAAGAAGAGCTTCTTGAAATATTTTAACGTGATATTTTTTAAGCAAATCTGAACACAATAAATGACCAAGAGGTGTAGAAAAATAAAATAAAAGACAGAAAAGAAGAAGAAAACAAGAAAAGAAGAAGAAAACAAGAAAAGAAGAAGAAAAGAAGAGAAGAAAAGAAGAAAAGAAAAGAGAAGAAGAAGAATAGAAGAAAAGAAAAAAGGAGGAAGAAAATAACCAGAGGAAGAAAATAACCAGAGGAAGAAAAGAAGAAGAAAAGAAGAAAGAGAAGAAAAAGAAGGAAAAGAAGAAGAAGAAGAAGAAGAAGAAGAAGAAGAAGAAGAAGAAGAAGAAGAAGAAGAAGAAGAAGAAGAAGAAGAAGAAGAAGAAGAAGAAGAAGAAGAAGAAGAAGAAGAAGAAGAAGAAGAAGAAGAAGAAGAAAGAAATATTCTATTACCTCTTGTTATTCTTTTCTGCATAAGCTAATGATTTCAAGATCTGGATAAATGTTGCAAGAACTCTAATCTAGCTATGTGAAATTTAAAAAAAATTATAGTGGACAGCATTTAATTAATTTTTTTTAAGAAAAAATAAAACTGTATTTATTGTACAAAGGAAACTATGTACCTTAATCTACAAAATTTCTATTAAAATTGTGAAAAATAGCGGTAAAAGACTATTTACTTAAATATTAGCATAACAAAAGGGCAACTATATACTGAGGGAGAGAAAAAAATAAGCTCATCACCTTGGCAGGCAAAACAACACGATTATTTGGCGCCTAGATAAAAAGGAAAGAGATGGTTCGGTGTATGTAGGAACGCCTTCATTTAAAATACTGTTGAACAAATTTCTCCCCTGATAAAACTAGGTTAAGCAGCGCTCGCCAGTGTTAAGGCTTATGAATAATAAATAATGGTCGTAATAGACTTTTACTACCGGGGAACGAGGGCAATAAGCTCAAGAAGTGTCTTGTCGCGAGTGATCCCAGTCAGCATCCATCAAGTCACCACCTCTCTTCGGTACAACAACATCAACACATGCCTGCCTCTCTCTCTACACTACCAAGAGATGGAGAGGTTGAAGGAGGGCGATTGCCCAGTGCAAAAGCTAATTATTCATGTTCCTAATTTTGGTAAAGGAAAAAAAAGATATCACGCCAAATTAATTATTTTCTCAAGCTATAAAACAAATGTGTTACATATTTACATATTGTCATTGTAATGAAACAGGAATATATTCGTGAGTTTTTTTTTGCCATTTTATATATCACTACTCATTCCCATTCGAATGGGGATGACCATAGTCGGGCTGGAGCTTGGGAATTGTGGTTGGATGCCTTTCCTGACGCCCAATATATTCTTGACTAAAAAAGCACGATTACATCTACATTGGGCTCACACCCAGAAGGGTGATTCAAATATCTATTCGTCTGAAATTTTTGGGGATAAAAAAGGGCACGGTGACGGTGTCCCATCTGTGTATGAGCACCTACTGAGTCAAAATCCAGAATCTGAATTTCAGATCAAAACTTAGCACGAGGGTCTGCCCCTCTCTTTGTTCTCTCTCACTTTATTTAATTTTCGTGCTTTTCCCTCCAATTCCCTAATATCCTTAATCCCCTCCCCCTTTTTTCCCCTCCTATCCTATTCCATCCTAAAAAAAAAAAAAAAAAAAGTACCTTCGCATGTGCGTGGTGGATGGAGATACAGTATTTTCATGAGGATAGGCTTACCAAAGAATAGAAAGTGCCCTCGCTATATTCGACAATGCTATATCAAATCGATAATTAATAAAAAGATATTTACATAAATAAATCATCTTTCTAACGAATACATGACATGATATCTAAGTGTGCTTGAAGAAAACAAAACAAAAAATGAGTAAGAGTACACATACAAGAAATAAACGAATAAATAAAAATTAATGTTTCTTGAATTAAGTTAATATTATTGTGGACAAGTAATATACCTCAAAGCTGTCTTATGTGTTTTAGTCGGGCTAATAATATAGATTTTAGGGCAGAGTTCCTTTAGCTTAAGAACTCCCTTGATACTTCCCAATATACAGGGTGGTACAAATTTTACAAATTATGGTGTTACCTAAGATCACAAAAGTTCGACTCGAGGATCTAGTTTACTTAAAAGTTATGTTACTGCATTCACTAATACTTGCATGAATATAATGGATTAGTATTAGTTTTATAGCAAGGGGGTAAGCACAAATACTAGACATATTCTATTTCTTTGCTAAACTGCGGAATACTTAGAACTGTTCTGGTCCTTTAGGATGTCACGTATTTAGCATCAAGCAATGTTTGTCCCAGATATGTAAAGTTTCTTGTACAAGAACCAAGGTACAAGTACCAATCACGTTGATGTCTTCTGTAGCCCTCATGGTATAAACCCATGCAGTACTCTACGGAAAGTTTAACTGATAGTAAACAAACAAACAGACAAACAAACTTTATTTCCATTTCAATACAATGGGTATTCGTCAGCCAGTGCAAGCCCCAACCCCCGACTGTGGTGTCCAGCCACAGCAGTTCCTGCCAGTAAACAGCTTAAACTCTCGGTCTTGGACGGGAACCGATCTTTCGACCTCGTGAATGCGAAGCCAGCGCGTTACCGATGTACTAGCCAGCATATGCGCCGTGGCCGCCGTTGTCGGGTGATAGCAAATGCCACTTTGATTGGTCAGGTCGTCAGTTCGAAACCAGCTACGTTCTGGGGTTAAAAAGGGCATTCACTCAAGTTAGCGGTCTCATTCTGCCAAACAATGTCGTACGAAAGAAGGCACCGTCCTAGCTATTACAAGAAAAGGGCAATATTTTTACTCACGGTGATTACTGAGGCCGGGGGCTTTACTCCCATTTTTACCAAAGAATGATCTGTTTACTAAAAATGCCACTTTTGCTGATATAAAAGTGAGCAAAATAAGGAAGCTATAACAGCCTCTCTCAATATGAAAGACTGACATAATCACGGGGAAGGAACTCTCTTGAAGAAGAAAGAGTTCAGTCTTTCAGAACAGGTAAAGTGTGAAGAGGCAACTTATTTAACGCAAAACTAGTGGGAAAACTTCTCAAACTACAATAATATTAGTTTCCCAAAACCTTGTTGATGATGATACAGTGCTTTTATTCATGCAGACTCCTGAGAGAACCCAAAATTTTTCTCAGTTGGCCATTTTGCTTGAGAGATAAATCAAGCACTATTCGGTGAGTGACAAATTGCAGCAAAAACCCCGTCGTGCTTCAGGCTTTCAAAACACGTCTGATTTCCATATCAATCACTGGGAACTTCTTGCCAACATGACTTTTACATGGAGGGCCACATTTTATTTTTAGAAAAAAAATAATAATAGCAAAACAAAAATTTATAAAAGACTTATTTGCAAAAAAGAAAGTTATTCAGTTACTCAATAACCTTGCTTATCTTTCACTTTGCTCACTTGCGTCGTAATTTAAGACTGTACCAACGAGCGCTTGTCATATTAAACGTCTCTAAACTTGCGAAGTTTTTTATAAAGAAAAAAAATCTTTATAAAAAAAAATATATATTTGTTCATGTTTTAAACGAGCATAAAAACTAATGCAAGGAACGAAGTGATCGTTTTAGATACGTGTAAGCGTCAATAAAAGAAATCAAGTTATTGATAAATACATTCAGATGGACTTGAAAAAACAATAAATAATAAAATATCGAAAACTCAAGAAATGCACACGCACACCCATAAACAGAAACACACACACACACACACACACACACACACACACACACACACACACACACACACACACACACACACCTTCTTTATCGGCAGCTTTTTTCCAAGTTCGTATTGGGTTCATTGTCTCTCGCCAGCAGTTTAAAGACAAGTTTTAGTTCTCCATGTGTGTGTTTTACGGCCGGACTCTCTTCCTGACATCACCCCCTCTCCAGACCTCTGGGATAGGAATTGGCACCGAGTATAGCTGCTTTCTTGCCAAGGGGGGATGGTTTATAATGTTTCTCTTCTCACTCAATACTATTATTTCTAACTCATCCATATAGCGCATGTATCCATATGAAGACTTGGGTAGTCGCCGTGGCTCAACCGGTAGCGTCCGCGATTGAGGCGTCAGGTCGAGGGTTCGTACCCCGTCATAGTCTGAGGTTAGCAAGGGCATGCACTCAGGGTAAGGATTACATCTGCCAAAACAAGCCCTTTGCAAGAAGGCAACCGACCTAGTCCTTGGTAGAAAAGGGAGTCCGTGACGTAAAACCGGAACATGAACATCCCTATGAAGACTTGCACAGCTTTCCTAAGCTAGATAGCCTACATTGAAAAAAAGAAAGTTATTGCGACAGTGGTTTTGTGATTCTTGTCAATTCAGCAAAGCTCAGCAAGTACACGTGAAAGAGTATCTTTACATGTTCACGAATAGATAAGTGTAAAAAAAAAATGCTTTTCTCCCATCGTTAATGTAATAAATAGAATAATATAAAAAAATAAAATAAATGGGAAAAAACGCTGTAAACAGGAACAAGTAAGATATTGTTTCACGCTTTTTTTTTATAATTTTCATATCGAGCAGCTTTTGAAACTTAAAAAAAAAAAAACACCAATATTGAAAGCATCTAAAATGGTTCTGTGTCATTTGAGTCATCGCAATACAAATCAAAGTTCTGCGGAACACGCTTTTGTTTCATTTTATTTTTTAAATAAAGTGAAGTACTCGATGCATTACACGCATTCATGTAAAAAATGATATGCATGATTTTCGTTATAACTTAGTACATCAATTTATAAACTCTTTATGAGTATGACCTTCAATAGTAGTTTCATCCATAGCCTTGTATATTAAAGCTCATAACTCTATAAGGTTTAAGTTTTTTAATATATGTTTTTATATTAAAACTCGTGATATCATTAAACATATCAAGGAATAAAATACAAGAGCTCTACATGCGACACCACTTACGGTTAGATGATCAGCTGCCTTGTAAATAAAGGAAAGGTATGATCATTTGTAGTATAGGAAAGACAACAATCCAGCTTTAGGGATGAGAGGTATGTTGGGGGCCAGTCCATTTGCAAACTCCTTAAGGAGCCTTCCAGGGGTACCATCGGTTTCGGATGCCTTGATCGTCTTTAGAGAGCAAATAACCTTATGGATTTTGCATGAAGAGGTGAGCTGGAATAGTTACAAAAGAGTTGGCAGAAAAATGAGAGCCAAAGAGAGTGGATTTGTTAGTGGCAGAGCAAGCTATAAAACCATTAGGACAAAAGAGATGGGGAAAGCTTGAGTTACAGAAGTGTTTGGATAGGGACCAGAAACATTTAGCAATGGGAGAGGACTTAAGGTTACCAACTTTCCTTTTTTAAAAAGGAAGCTTTAAACTTTCGAATCTGAGCAGTGCAGCGATTCCTAGAGTAATAAAAACAGAATAAGTTAAACGAGGAGAGGCTTGGTAAGACCGGGATGCCTGAGTCCTGGTCTCAATTGCCATAGAGCAGTCACAGTCATATGAAGAATCAGAGAGAGAAAAAGTATTTATAGAGGAGGAGATGCACGCCTTCATTCCCGAGGTTATGATCTCGGCAATTTTTAGGGCCACCTGATCAGGGTTGTGAATCAGAGAACAATAATCATTCCATAGGTAATCGAAGAGAGAGTTACGAGTAGAATATTTGAAAGTCTGCTCCAGATCGTGAGTAATAGAGAAAGCAAGAGCCTAATTTCCTCCCACATAGGAGTGAAAAGAATGAAATCACCTACTGTGGGGTAGATTGAAGTCTCCAATACAGAGACCTGTAGTACGTAGGTGAAAAGCTATTAAGGACGCATGGCAAGAGGATAGATATTCAAAAAAGGCCACAAAGTCAGTGAAGTTAGGAGAACCGTAGGAGAGGCAAAGATATATAGTGTTAGTGGAGAGATAGATCTTCAACCAGAGAACATCAAAATCTGAAGATTCAAGGTCCATAAGACTTGTAATATATATATATATAAACTTTATTTCCATTTTACAATGGGTATTCGTCAGCCAGGACAAGCCCCAACCCCCCACTGTGATGTCCACCCACAGCAGTTCCTGCCAGTAAACAGCTTAAACTCTCGGTCTTGGACGGGGACCGATCTTTCGACCTCGTGAATGCGAAGCCAGCGCGTTACCACTGTACTAGCCAGCAGGAATGTTAGTGTCCCAGTAGGAATATACTCTACCTTTGGAATGGAAACGAGAATATAATAATAATAATTAATGATAATAATAATAATAATAATAATAATAATAATAATAATAATAATAATAATAATAATAATAATAATAATAATAATAATAATAAAAATAATAATAATAATAATAAAAATAATAATAATAATAATAATAATTATAATAATAATAATAATAATAATAATAATAATAATAATAATAATAATAATAATAATAATAATAATAATAATAATAATAATAATAATAATAATAATAATAATAATAATAATAATAATAATAATAATAATAATCAGATACAGAATATTAACTACAGCTAGTTGAACACAGCATTATAATTTTTTTTTCATAATATCTTAATGAATAGGTTACAATGCAGGACTATTAAGTCCTGTAAAAAGAGCGCCCTATGAGTTACAAATCTACTAACGACTGACTTCATTATTGGCAGATCAAATACAAGCGCAAAACAAGCTAGCATATAGGAATGCTTTTGATATCAAAGAAGTAAGAAATCAAATTTTAAAAGGTCGTCACAGAAAAGAGATGAAACATCACAAACTGATATTAAATATCTTCTAAAATTCATGAGAAGCTTTAAATGGCACAGGTGGTTGGAACCACTAAACTGCTCACACTCTTACTATTCAAGGCAAAAGTCTGTAGTCATAAAAAGCAATAATTCAAATATGGCCTCACAATTGAGGGTCTGTCATGTGCCCATGTGGAGACTTTTATAATGGAAATATTGCTATAGTATGTATTATGGAATCATTCAAACGCACAAGACTTGATGAAATCCGGGATATACTATGGCAATGAAAAAAGTTTGCTGGGATGTAGAAATTGAACCTGTTTTATGACTACTTAGTGGATTAGTAGTTTCTCCCAAAAGAGTGCCAAAAAGTTCTTGACAAGAGGTCAAAAACTCCTCTTTGAAACTGAAATTTTTATCCACTGGCCCCATACCAGTACAGTCAAGGACTTCAAAGTGTCCACAAAAAGCACTGAAAAGGGAAAGATTACAAGAGTAGCCAGAGCAAATTACCAATATCGAATTATGATTATGTATTTCCATGGGAAAAGGAAGCCTCAACTAGAATCTCCTATTCATACATAATGAAGTCATTATATAGGAAAATCAAGAATTGGAATATTTAGTTTATATCTGCAAAAATAAAATTCTTATACGTTAAGTTCTGCACTGCTTAGCCTCCGTGGACAAAGGTACTGCAGTAGGGAAGGAAATGCAAAGTATCTATAGATTCTGTGGACTAAGTTTTTGAAAGCAGAATTAGGATATAAGGATGAATGAAAGGGTTTAATTTAAAACAAAAATGAAGGAAAAGTGTGTGATGTTTAACAGTAAAAGAATTTCAATAATAACAGTAAAAGAATTTCAATAATAAAAAAACTAAAAGATTTTCAATAATAATCAGTCACACCAGTAACCTATTTGAATTAGGATGCTGAAATAGTTTCTTCAAAGTAGTAGGAGCAAGATTATTATTATTATTACTATAATTAATAGTAGTAGTAGTAGTAGTAGTAGTAGTAGTAGTAGCAGTAGTAGTAGTAGTAGTAGTAGCAGCAGCAGCTTTGAGGATATGTAATTCAAAACTCTGTTGTCGAGATGAGAATGACATGGTTCCTAGACTTGTTTCATAATCCACTCACCTCATTAAGCTTCTGGATATTCTTATTAACTGCATAATGTTAATTAAACAAGACAGCTCAAGTGAATCTCTTATCAGTTTTATATCCTAAACTTATCAGAGACCCTCAGAACAACGCAGTATTTAATGCACTTTTTACGTCATTAAGTGGTAACACCTAACATAAAACACTGTCACTAAATGAATTTAGAATTATATGAAGCAAAATAAGGAGAGTTTTTCCAAGTAATGCGTAATTAAGTTAAACCGGATTCTTCTGCGCATTTAGTCCTGGAGAAAGCGAGAATACAGGAAATAATTGTCTTTCAAGATAAAGTTTCTTTGTTCAGCTTTTTGCACTTTTTCATCTACAGCTATATAGGGGACCTAAAAGTCCTAACTTCATATGCAAAGTCTTAAAAGTGTCGGAACGTCAGTATATCATAACCACGACGGTTCTCATATCACAAGAAAAAAAAAAGAATATAGAAAGTACAAGAGAATTAGAAAATAGAAAGTGAAGAGCTTTTAGTCTTGCAGAGTTGTCTTTCCGGGTGACCGCAAATTTAAACAAACCAAAGAGTATCTTTGCATAATTTTCCAAAACTAACCAGCCTGATTTTATCAATGCTTTTAATTACTATGACAATTCAAAGATGTGGTCAAGAAATCTAGACTGGTTTTATATTAGATTTAGCCATGAAAACAATAAAATTCTATAAGCATGCGAATAAATTCATTTACATACATGCCTCTGTTTATAATCCATAAACTTCACTCGTGTTTAACGATGTCGTTTACATTAACATAACTAATGTAGTTTCTGAGTGCAAGGATCTGGTGATCTCCAGTCCGTACAGTGTAGTCCATAAGTATATCTATGTACTTGACTAGATGACTTTAAATCGGGTTTACACAAGTTGGTCGGTTAATAACGGTGGTAAATGATATAAAATAATCTGTCAACTGAAAATATGTATTCCACTTTGGACTCTTAAAACTAGTGTTCAACCGGTGCTGGAATTCATTGTAGAAGAGCCACAACTGCATACAAATGTTAACTTATCGCAAAATGCACATTATATAAAATGGAATGTGCTTTTTAATTACTCTCTTCTCTTATATAAGGGACTTCATTGTGCTATGAATCTGAAAACAGATTTAATTAAATGCTCGGACTTGCCGGCATAGAAGAGAGTTAACAGATTGTTTTATATTTTACATTTGAAGGAGTACATTTGCACTTTCTACAGTAATATGAGGTACTAAGTAAAATGCACTGTTCATATATATATATATATATATATATATATATATATATATATATATATATATATATATATATATATATATATATATATATATATATATATATATATATATATATATATATATATATATATATTACCGATCTAATATACTGAAATAAACAAATAAGCATTTAGTAAAGCCACGGCATTTCAGTTCTATTTATCAAAAAATATACACTAAAGTTAACGACATTTTCCTTAAATAAAAGCCAAGCTTATAAAAAAAATACCAGCATTATCACATATCAAATGATGTATTTATTCAACCCGTGGAGATGGTAGAAAATGTCACATGAGGGGCACCATTATCCAATTATGAATCTATCAACTAGACAAAGATCCACTTTGGAAAGGCAACTTTCGAGAACTCCTGGGTGGCAGCTAGGCTATGTAACTACTACTTCATGGAAGAGGTTCATATATGTATAAGTAGGAGACACCATCCATAGCCTTATGTGCAATGTGGAGAATGAAACTTGTCGGACTCATCTTGCAGTGAATCATATTTCAGTTAGAATAATTGGCTTTCATGTAGAGATTATTAAGATATCATATTAATACGCATTAAACATACTATGTACTTCTTTTACGGAAATTACGGAGTGAAACCCAAGAGCAATACCTAAAGTAAACCTTAAATCAATCTAGGCGAAAGCACATTGTATTTTGGGTGTATGCGAGATACAAATACATATGGTTTTTCAAGGAAAAATACTTGGTAGGAAACTGTGTTATACATTTTTCTAAATTTGTAATGATTTTACTACACCGTTTAGTATTACTGAGGATACTTAGTACAATGTCCAACCGTCCAATTTCTTAAACAAATTGCTCGCTGAAATTTGAAACCGTTCCTTTGCCTACGATTTTCATCGTTAGTTAAGACGCGAAACATTTTAATTACTTAACAGGCGTTGCACGATATAAACAAGCATGATACTTTGATTATGTCACCTGTAGGCAGGAGTTAGCATAAACAGAGATGGGACTGCAGCCTCGTGGAAAATAAATCTTGCGTTAGTGCAGAGATAACTGGCCAAGTCTCAGAAGATGCCGTCGCCCAATGCTTAATGAAGACAGATGACCTGACAATGATATAGGCTAAAAACCCAGAACTTTTGACGTCAATTCTGTAATCACCTTAAAATATGGTTGGGTATAATTATGACAGGTATAAATATTAAAAGAAGTATGTATTTTTATGCTAGGGTTGTATCTGTTAGTACTACTGTTTATCATATACATACATGCATACATACATACATACATACATACATACATACATACATACATACATACATACATACATACATACATACATACATACATACATACATACATACATACATACATACATATACACATGCCTCATTCCCCTTTGTAAGGGGGGTGGTTGAGGCAAGAAACGCGCATTCACCACGATCCACACACACCTCAACCACTTCTCTCTCATCATATGCATGATACTATCAATTATAAAAAGTTTTCCGTCAAAATGCTTGTTAGTTTTAATGATAATGGCCTGTACATTATAAAAATCTGCTTACAGCAATGAATAAACCAGTTATTTTCAAAACTGTACTTAGATATGGATGCTTTATGACGGAGATGTGTCTTTGTAAGCAAACATATTCTATAAATACATATTTCACATGCATATATCTAGTCATTATTACGGATATTATATACAATTCACATCTCTCATACATATTTCAGTGGTAAAGTGAATTTTATAATAAAAATTTTGCAACTCTTTTCATAGGTAATCCTTGGTATATCCTCAGGGGAGAGGTGAAAAAAAGACCCACTGACACTAATCCCCCGAACGAAATCTTTATAGCAATTAATCGACCTTAATGACCCGACCTCCTAGTGTTGGCGACTGAATACATAATCCGCTTTAATGCTGCCACCAAACTTTCGTTGCCTCTTCTAAGGGTATCACTGGGCCTAGTGAAACGTCTCTCCTATTTGTTTAGCTAAGAATTGAGACTTAGAACATGCTGACGGCCAATTGATGGCGTTCCTTTTCAAAGCCAATGCTCTCTCGCTGAAGGTAATTTAGCCAGGCCTTAGCCTCAGTGGCAGTGATGAAGTGAGCGGACAACTTGACCCTTCAAGCGGTTAGTCGCGGCTACTGTGCTCAGAAAACTAGATAGCATTCATATGCACCTGATGGCCTACGCTATTTTCTTTTCCTTTGCTTTTTTAAACGCCTTCTTTAGCTTCCAGACTTCCAATTATTTGCCGGACCTTGTAAGAAATCTTGGTCTCTTATTGCACGGGACGAGCTTGCATCCTTATCACAAGGATAATTTATTTTTTAACTTTCATCTTTAAAACTTCTGCAGCCTTTACTGGTCATTTTATTGATGTTCCTCTTCTCTGATTGAAGCTGGCGATACTGCTTTCAAAGCATTTACCTCCCACAGACCCATTTGTTCCTCTTCTTGTAACTTCTGTTTGTCGTCTTCCCAGTTTTTATCTCGAACTGTCATCGCATAAAGTCTATACTGTCCAATTGTATTCGTAAAAAAAGAAGAAAAAATCCATTGTACTTTTTCTCGCAGCAGGCCAGAGCAGTAGCTGTTTGGTTACAACTCTCTTAGTTTTTTTGGCTCTTTTTCTCTCTCCTCTTCCTTACCCTGTTCATCATGTCGCATTCTCTTCAATGCTTTTTCTTAGTAGTCATGCTAATGATTTTCGTACTTTCTTTTTTTCCAATACCATCTTATATTCATAGTGTTCGTAATTTCTTGAATTTATGTGCATAAGCTTTCTTTTGCCCAGATTCAATATTTCATGTATTTAATTCGTTATTTATTTTTTTCATATCTA